>MU158398.1:33535-277347 GCA_015708705.1 Naganishia vishniacii ANT03-052 | reverse complement strand
CCTACTCCTGCGACTCGGTCCGAAAGACGGGCAAACGATCGGTAAACGTATCCAACAAGAACCCATACTTTACCCTCGCCGAGACCCCGAGATCGACTGCAGAACGGCAGAGTGTCAGCGCGCGCGCGCGAGAGAGCGAGAGAGAGAGACTTGGACGAGCCCCCGGACCGAGCGAGCGACCGACTGACAAAGTTGCTGCCTCCCGAACGGGGTGAGGACTTCCGCGCCTAGTTGATATTCCCAGGTATTGAGGAAGGCGAGCGCGCCATGGGCCTTCCACTCCGGCCGGGCTTCGCGGAGACGTTTCGCGACGGCTCCGGGGCCTGTGCGGCGCGGCGCCGCGGGTGGTGTGGTGGGCGTTAGATGAGCAAGACTGGCGGCTGGTACCGCGCCATGGAGGCTTACCCTCGACATCACTCGTCGGATACCTATCGGCGACGACGACGACGACGACGACGACGACGAGTAAAGGGATGTCAGTCTCATCTCTCCCGCGCGAACGACGTGAAGAGGCCTCGGTACCTCGCGCCATGCCTCTGCAACCAATGTATGCCGACCACCCTACACCCCTCGGGCTCCACACTCTCCGCCCTTTTCAAGCCATGACTCTCGACGCTGTACCACGGACTGAGCTGTCCCCACGACTGGAGGATGTTGAAGCCGTCGACGTGGTGCTTGGAGGAGGGGTTGGCGAAGAGGATGGGTTGGGTGGTTTGCAGCGGGAGGTGCGGGGCGGTGAGGATGAGGCCCGGTTCTTTCCCTGTCGGTGTAGGTCCTGCGTATCCAATACTTCCAGGGAGACAAGGGTTGGTATTCCACGGGATATATACACACTGAGGGAACACCGAGCGCGACTTACTCGGTGGGGAACGCCTGATGATCCGGCCTCGGCTTCGTCCCACGCAACGCCGCCCTCCATGCCCCATCATCAAACACCCCATTCCGCCAAAGGAGGAACAACGGGGTGGCGAGGATCACCACGAGGCATGTGCAAGCCGTCAGCGCCAGGGAGGTGAAGAACGATCGGCGGGTGGTAGTGTGTGAAGCGGGCGGAGGGAGATGATGACGATAAGGGTCGACGTCGGGGACGTCCTTGTATCGTGGGGGAAGAAGGGGGTCGAGGAGTTGTCTGTCGTGCAGCGGGTAGTCTTGAGTCGGGCGCATGGTGGCGTGTTGTTAACCGGCGGGGGACATTCCAGAGACCGTCGCCGTGCCTGTGCTGATTACCATATACGAGGCCCGTCTGGCTGAGACACGGGCGTGCTTTGCTTCCGCTGTCCCTCGATGGGAGGGATTCATAAGGGGAAGAAGCGATCCTGTCTCCTGACGAATGAAGGTTCCCCCGCCCCTGCCCCCGCCCCCGCCCCATCCCCGACATGCCCTCCGACGGCTCCCGAAGACGTCAAGCACACGCCCGAACATCCCTCCACCCAGAGTCATCCTTTGACGGCACCCCCTTCCGCCCGCCGCATCAGCATGGCGAACGTGCCAAGCGAAAGGGAAAGCGTGCGGCCGCAGCTGTAGGGTGGGACAGTGCGAGTGCGTCGGGCGAGGAGGGGGACGAGGCGTGAGTCGTTTGGCAGCGCTTCTGATCTTGTCTGACGGGTGGGGGACCCGCATCAATAGATCCCCGCTAGACGTCTTGCCCTATGAACTCCTTCCCTCGATCCTCTCGCTCCTCCCGCCCCGCGACTTGCTCCTCCTCAAAACCACGTGCCACACATTCAACCGCCTCATCCAATCCGACACCCTATGGCGGGACGTGTACATCAACCATTTTGTGCGTACCCCGTCGGATCTTGGCGCCGAGTTGCCCGACTACGGTAAGCGAGCAAGTGATATCGGGAAGATGATGGAGTGGGATGAAGAGGACAAGGTGACCACCGATGGAGATGTATTTGGCCTCGTACGAAGCTGTGTCGACTCTGGAGCGAGCGGGCAGGGTTTCCAAAGGGAAGCCATCGACCGAGAGGCCATGCTAGAGTGAGTCCCCATCGTCTCACCCCGTTACGGTCCGAGGGTGAGAACTCAACCGCCCCGTCTTTCCCAGTCGGTTCTACTACAGTCGGGCGACAACGGTCATGCACAACCCCCACATTGACATTATTCACCACTTTGCACTATTCCACCACCCTCCCACCACCCCGCGAACACCACCACCACCACCGCCGTCACCCGCCACCACCACCACCACCACCAAGATCCTCGGCGCGAAACATCGTCAGCCGCATCGTACCGGCGATCATGCAGGAGCGTCAAGTGGGAGGTCGCCGCACGTCGTTTCCGTAGGCATGAATGCCGGTGTCGCGATCCGTGGGGATCCATTGATCGGGAGGTCCATGCAGGGGTACCTTGGGCCGGGACAGATACGTAAGTGCACATACTCGTCGTTGGCTTTACATCCATATGTGCTCACCCGATTACTCGACCACCCCCCCTTCCCCCCCCCAGCCGCCTTGGACGGGATCGACCGCGTCCCGACCGCAGTCTATACAGCTCCCTTGAACCCGACCTGTATCCTCTGGGGTCTCCGCTCAGGCATCGTCCTCCACTCGACAATGCTCAACCCGCCCCCCATCCCCGGAAGGCTCACGGGGGCCAGCATCGCCTCGTCGTTTGATCAATCACATACCGATGCCGTCAGGTGCGTCTACATGCCCCAGCCGCCTCGAACGCCCGGCAAGCACAGCGGGAACGACCACAGGAACCCGCTCTTTGTTTCGGGCGGGGAGGATGGTCGCGTAAAAGTGTGGATGGTCGACCCGGCTAGTAGAAAGGGGATCTCCTCTCCCGGCGGAACGGGACAAGTCACCTGTATCTGGTCCTCGAGTCCGCTCAACCGGGCTCGCGAGTCCCCGCGCGAGATACGTGACGAGGTGAGACAGGCCGGGTTAGTGGATCCGGTCGTACAGGTGCGGTATGATCGCCAGTCTGGGTTGATCGTGGCCGCGACCGAGGGCGGTAATGTTTGGCTCTGGACCATGTTTATGCCCCGTTCCGAGGGGATGGTGGCGTATAGGGTTCATCAAGGCGCCTCTTCCAACTCGGGACACGGGCCACCTATGCACCTGGAATTCGACCTGGAGCCAAATACGGCGCAGCACCTTACCACCGCTCCTCCAGAGGACGACACCCTAGACACGAATCACTCCCTGATACACGTTCGGATCATGCTACACAACGAATCGGAATCCCAGGTTCACCGTATCTCCGCCTACCTGCACTCATCGGGAACCTTGTCCCACGTGGAGAATGCAAGACTGGTCGTTCCGGGTACACTACCAATACACACGATCGATGCGCTTCTCGACACGGCGTCACACGGTCCGATCGGGCTGGAAAAGGTATTGGTTCCGGCAGACTTTACGATCAAGGTCGTTCGCCCCGGGGATGCGTCGGGTGCGGCGAGCCCCAAAGTGCGGGAAGGAGATGGACAGGACGACGTGTTTCCCCAAGACACCGCGACGGCTACGGAGAGCGCGAGACCGTCTTCTCCTTTACCGTCGTCGACACACGCGGCGAGAAACTATGCACGGCCGTACCTCGTTGCAGGGACGCAGGACGGCTGGGTAGTGATATGGGCGTGGGCACACGCTGGAAGCCTTCCTGCGAGCCCATCTGATGATAATAAAGGCCTTGTCGTTGAACCGCTCAGGCGATGGAGGATATCAGATGGTGCCGTCACCAAGGTTGTGGCGTCTCGAGGACTGGTTGCCACGGGGACCTTTGATGGCTTGCTTCAAATCTGGGATCCCCTCGCGTCACCTCCCACCCTGCTGAGAACGCTCAGGAATCGTCATTCAGCACCCCCCTCGGCTTACCCTTCACTCGATGCGTCCGCCTCCAAGCTCTATTCCGTCAACAATATTGTCCTTGATACGGACATGGTGGTTGCGACGATTGGCAATCAGGTACTTGGATGGCGGGCAGGAAGTCAAAAGGTCAAGGAGGGTGGAAAGGGTTGGAAAGGACAGGTTTTGGGGAAACACGCGGCGGGCAAGTCGTCCCCGACCAAAGGGTTCAGTGAGTCGGCTAGCGAATTCCGCGCGTGAGACGCAGAAAGTAATCCTGGGCCGGCTTGTAGACCAAACCGAGTTCAAAGAAGATGTCAAGCAAACAAAGACGGAACTCAAGGCCGAGCAAGATCAGATACGCGCCATCCACGAAAGAGACCGGCTGGCCAAGCAGGAATATGCAGAAATTGGGTTGGAAGACGCGGATGAAGCTTTGCAGTACGCCATCATGATATCCCGCGAAGACAAGGACGGACACAAACCAGACGTACTCGGCGAATCGGCAGAGGACCGCGAGCTTCAACAAGTGTTGGAGCAAATTGCCCAGCTCGAAGCGACCGAGGGACAGGCCGTCGCCGGGTCCAGCAACGGCTCGAGCACCCTTACATTGATGAGGCAGCCAAAGCATCCCGTTTCAGAGCAACATCAAGCTAAAAATGTATCAGGTATCTTGACAGAGGAGGAAGAGTTGCAGATCGCCTTGGAACAAATTCAGGCTGCAGAGGCGCGAGAGGCGGCTTTGAACAAGGCGCATTCATGAAGAAGCTGTACGAGGGGCCCAAGCACATGAAGTCTAGTTGTCATGCGAGGATCTATATGACATGACTGTACAACAATAGAAATGGCAGTCCACCCATTCCATAAACTCCAAGCGACTCTACCCTTATCGCTTATTGTTTCGCCTAGACTTTCCCGGACGATTAGGCTTGCCACCCTTGGCGCCACCTCCGCCTCCGGGTCCACCCTTGCCCTTGGAAAAGTTGAAATCGTTGGTCGACTCTCGGTCGTTTTCCTTGCTTCGCTTGCCGCCGCCACCCATTCGGAATTTGTTCTCTCGCGCATGACGCGGCATCTGAAAACGGGAAGTGAATCAGTCGCAGTCTTTGACGGACGGGTTCCAGCCAAAGCCAAGGTCAGTCACGTACCCTTGGTGCATCCTTGTCCCCACGCGCAGGCTTTGCGCCCTTTCCAGCTTTCCCACCCTTACCCTCGATCGCGTCATCCAACGCCACATCGAAATCACCTCCACCAGCATCCTCACCCAAGTCCGCACCATCCTTTCTCTTCCGCTTGACCCCGCGGAGACGTTCGTCCAAGCCCTTTTTATCCTGCAATCTCGACTTGAGTTTCTCATGTTGAATCTCCTTGCCGTATTTCTTGAGTTCTCGCTGCTTGCGTGCCTGTTCGGATTTCTTGATGGATGCTGCTTCTTCGACGAGGTTGGAACGGAGCCTGGCCATTTGCGCATCCGACTGGAGTGCGGAGAGCGGCGGGTTAGCAAGAGCGAGGCGGGAGATAGAAATGGGGCGCATACTTTGATCATCTCTGCATAGTAATCTGTCGGACGAGTAAACGGAACGTCGCTCTTCTGGCACATCTTCTTTGCCTTGTCGACAACAGACAGAGCTTGCTTGTAGCTAGGAACAGATCAACAGGCCCAGTCAGACGGGCTGCACTCAATGAGACGCCGAAAGTACGCTGCTCACAAGGCAAGTTCTCGCTTCAGATCGTCACTTGGGTCCACTTCCGAGTGATCCTCGTACGCCGTCAGCGTCAAGTGCTCTCCGAACGGTAGGTTGGTCACCATCATTCCCTCTCTCAGAACCTCGAGAGCGGGCTATCATCAGTCAACGAAGCGAGTAAGAAGACGGGTTGCAAAACGAGGACAGGAAGGATTCACGTACCTTGTTATTCTTGGTCACTTTACGTTGAGGAATAGCGTCCTCGTCGACTGAGAGATTTGATTCCAGGTCATCGAGAGCGAGGTCGTCCTCGTTGGCGGGTTGAACTTGCTCTTCGGTGGATATACGGACTCGCTTCGAGGGCTTGGCGGGGGTATCGTCACCGTCCGCTTCGACAGTCATCTCTTCGTCTTCGTCTTCGTCCTCGTCCTCGTCCTCTTCCTCCTCTTCATCGTCAGAGCCCTCTCCGAGCTGCGCCATGTCAAATTCGTCCAGAGCATCCTCCTTTTCCAGCAACGCCATTAACCGCTGCATTCCCTCCTCTGTCACTCCGTCATCCTCTTCCTCCTCGTCAGAATCCTCGCTCTGCTCGTCCTGCCATTCCTCGTCTTCCACTACTTCAGGCTCAGGTGTCGGTGGCGTTGCTGCCTTTTTGGTCACTGGCGTAGACGACTTTGCACCAGCTGCTTGCTTGGCTTTCGTGTTGGGTGTAGCTGCGGGCGATGGTGCAGCGGCAGTCGCCTTGTTGCCGGGTTGAGACCCTGTAGATTGTCTTGCCTTTTTCGCCATTTCGAGGAGGTAGATAGATGTCAAGCACGAGGTGAATGACCGTTCAGAGTCCAAAAGATGAAAAGGTCTCGATATGTCCTTGCTTCCCTACAGATGGTCGAGAAAGTCGAAACGATGAACTCATCACGTGCCGCAAGTGAGCCAAATTTTTGAAACCGGGGCCCGGATCGCCGGGCGCGCGCGGCGTTGAGCGATCATCAAGTTGACGAGATTTCAGATTTCATCATTTCATCCGGTCGTTTACTGAGTGAATGAGTGCAGTCACCCATCAACCAACGGCGATTCCTCTTCCACTGCACAACATGCCAAAAGCTCGTAAGATACTCCACCGCCCGGCATTTCTCTACACGTCTAACCTACCCATTGTCCCCGCAGACAAAGCCAAGCTGAACCCGGCAAAGGTCAAGGTGATCGAGGTTCCTCAAGTACGCAAGAAGATTGGCAAAGAGCTCGGTGTGCCAAACCTCAAGAAAGCGCAAAAAGCCTTGGACCCAAAGGAGAAGAGGGCTAGACGGGCGAGTTACTCTTGTGATACGTGGCGATGTAGAGAGTTGCTCATCAGTCTCGTGTCGTGTCGCGCAGAATGCACAAGCAGGACCGTCCCGACCGCCATCAAGCTCCTTCACTGCTTTGGCATCTACCGTGACGGATCAAGGCATATACGATGGCAACCTCCCCGCCGCACAAGATAGCTTTGTCTCGGCTGATCCCCTTGACGCTGCCCTTACCATCAGGGATTCCTCAGTCCGTGCATTCGCACGTGAATTGAAAAAGGTCATTGATAGGAGCGACGTGATCATCCAAGTTCTGGACGCGAGGGATCCTCAGGGAACACGGAGCAAGTGGGTGGAAGATGAAGTGAGGAAACGCGAGGCGGATGGCAAGAGGATCATCGGGATCGTCAACAAGATTGGTAGGTACACGCCTTTATTTAGAAGCATCAGTTCTTAACCCTCTGTGAGACTTGGCAGATCTCGTCCCCCGTTCAAATCTCGAGGCTTGGCTCAAGCACTTGCGCCTCTCTTTCCCCGTCCTACCATTTAAGTCCTCCACCCAATCCCAGCGTTCCAACCTCTCTCAAGCGCATGTCCCAACCGTTTCCACCTCGGGGGCTGACACCCCGATCCCCTCCACCGCCGCCTCTCTCGGTGCACCCGCCCTCCTCCGCCTGTTGAAGCAGTATGCCCTCTCACGACCCCATCAAACCCTAACGGTCGGAATCATCGGGTACCCCAACGTCGGCAAGTCATCACTCATTAATTCCTTGAAACGATCCCGAGCGTGCGCCGTCGCCGCCCAGCCTGGGAAAACACGAATTATCCAAGAAGTCGTACTCGACAAGGGCGTCAAGGTGCTCGATTGCCCTGGTGTCGTGCTCGAGGACTTTGGCGCGCATCAAGAGGGCGAAGAGGCGAGGCGGACACGGCTGGGAGAGGTCATGTTGCGGAATTGCATAAAGGTCGAGGAAATTGAGGACCCGATTGCGCCGGTGGAAGCGATTTTGGCGAGGGTGGATATGGCGGTCATGCAGGGGCTTTACCCGGGAGTTCAACCGTACAGGAACGTCACCGAGTTCTTGGTACAAGTAGCACTGTCGACGGGGCGGCTAAAAGGCGTAAGATAATTCGACTCGTCACAACTGGCTCGTGCTGACACTGTCTCTGGATACGAATAGCAAGGTATTCCAAACCTGGAAGCGGCAGCAGTTGTCGTCTTGCGGCATTGGAACGATGGCAAGATTCCCTTCTACACAAAGGCCCCCGAAACCGCGACGACAACCGTCAACATTGGCTCGACCGAGGCGGCAGCAGCTGTCGAGTCTGCTCCTGGAGGGTCCGGAATGCAGGTCGACGCTTCAGCCAACTCGGGTGATGCCATCTTGTCGGGATTTAGCGCTGCGTTTGATCTCGATGGCTTGTTGGCGAATTTCGGTGGAAGTGGAGAGTCTGACAAGCAGGAAGATGTGGGACTCGTGGGTAAGCGCAAGGCGACTTGGGTAGAAGGAGGATCGATGCCGGTAGATGCAGAGTAAGTGGCCGCTACTACCTGATAGCCAGCGCTTACGGTTTGTCTCTACAGCTTCCCCGAGGGCCTGAGTGGTACGCCTGGTCAGCCAACCGTCGTAGCCGCAACGACCTCAATCCTGCACGCTGCTTCATTACGGACTTACCCCGCTCTGGACGTACCGGAGCGTCAAACCAACCAACTAGCTCGACTGTTCACCCAGGCGGAACTCGACATGCTTCCCACGTCACATCCGCTCGACCGAAAATCGCTCAAACGAGCAGCCAAGAAATCCGCCAAAGCGGCTCGAGAAGCCGAGATTCGGGAACGGGAAGCTGATGCCGACATGTTTGACGCCAGTGCCTTGTTTGGTTCCATGTCGGTCGCCGTACCGAAACGGCCAGAGAAGAAGAAGCTCAAGGTGAAAGCGCAGCAGACCAAGACGGTTAGGGGGACACTTCCTCCTGTCACGGTGGACGCGGAAACGCAAAAGGAGCTCGAGTTTGCAAAGTTCTTGAATTCTGTTGGAGGTGAGAGCCGTTCCAAAGTACGTGATGTGTGGTGTCTGATTTGCCTTTTGACAGCGGACGAAGAGGATATGGATTTGTAATTGCCCACTGATTTGCAGTAGTCATTCACGTTGTACATGCCATTTGCACACTATAGAGTTTACGTATATCGCACGCCGTGTGACGTCTGCTCTCGTTGCGTTCAGCATCGCTTGAGGGGCGTCGAAAGTCGGTGTCCGTGCCAATTGCTTGTATGGTCTGAGTCAGACAATGACATCTCTAAGAATACAAGGAAGCGACGATCAATCCTTGGCGACCTCGGCCGATAACGAAGAGTCGCAAGACTGGACGCTTCGCTTTCAGTGAGGTAAAATCGGTTGCTGTGCTGATGGTCAACGCTGCTTGCAGTCGATGTAATACCAACAAAGCTGTCGGCGAAAAAAAAAGGGCTACCTATCACCCACTGCTCCACGATAGTACCATAGCTAGTCGGACTGAAGCTATCAGAGAGCTTACGTTGGTTTGCTCTAGAAGGAATTAAAAACGTAAAAAGTCAACTTGGGGCCGCCCCTGCACGCGCGAGACATGGAAGACTGAAACCACCCAGGATATCAGACGTAACGGCCGTCAACCAGTTTTGAACATTGGGCGTACGGTTACGTCCCACCCTTCAATCCCACTCTACCAAAGTGACTCTTTCAGGACGATGGCAATCTTGCGAGTTATATCCTCACAGCATTTCTGTTTCGCAGCTTAACGGACTTAGGCTAGTCTCAGGATTCCAGGCTTTTAATCTGAGGTTGTTTGCCGACCCCTCATAGACCCTTTCGATCTACCTTTGTACCTCATGCGACGATGAAGGCTTGTGATAAGAAATGGACAAACCCTATGTTTTCGCCATATCATAAGACTGATTCACTGCGTCCGTCACATTACGGGAAATAACGGCGAGCGATCGACAGGAGATGGGAATCCTGCATGTACAGCAGCTAGCTATTTCGTGATGAAGGGTTAACCTGATCATATTGGTATCAGGCGCACGGCATATCCCCTGCTTCCATACCCATCTTCACATCGACCATCGACATGCCTTCCGAAGAGGAGCCGACGCGAATCCACCAGTCCCTGGCGGACAGGATCACGGAAAAGATAGACCCCACCGACGACATGCAGATCGACTCGGATACGGAGACCGACAGACGCCAGGCCTTGCTTGATGGTCCACTGGAAGCATCCTATGCTGATCAGAGCAAGGCTAGAGAGGGAGAGCATGACGACGATTCAGAGCAGGGATCTCGGCCGAGAGGACTGGCCAACCGAATCGCGAAGAACAGGTTATATACGATGAACGAGACTGCGCCAGACGCCCCGGATGCTAGGGTTCCCTCTTACGTATGTGCTCCCAGTATTTTTCCCGACTGCAGCTGATGTAGCATCACTCGCACAGGTCTTGGAAAAGGTCAATCTCGACTTTTTGAGCAAGTTGTAGTGCTTTCCCACCGCGAATACCACTGCTAACCCCTCTCCTATTGCGTCTCCGTAGACTATGCAGTGGGCGAGTCTCCCATCAGAGAAAATGCTCTTCACCTCTCCGGAACGCCATTGGCACACTTGTCGACAGACAAAATCTTTCACTATGTTACTAGCTACGCGCCGTCACCGCTGGGTATGATTCCTTTCGCTCTTTTCGTCGACCTTGTCTGATCGTTATCGTTGCAATACAGGAGTGGAATGGATCAGTGACAATCGCCTAGTACTGGTCTTTCACGATGGGCGGGAAGCCAAAGTCGCCATCAGTCTACTTGCCAAGACGGGATTCGACCCATATGAACCGAACAATGATGATCCGTTGGAACTCCGAGCGGCCAAACCCGTTCCACGCAGACTGTTACCATTACCCGAAAACGAATCAATATCAGAGGGAAAAGGCAGCGGCGGCGGCGGCGGCGGGCTCGATCCCACCGACCTCTTGTTCAACCCCAAACGTGACCTGGTACCCGTGAAAAAAAGAAACGACGAGGAAGATCTCCCGCTCGGCTTACGTGAAGGTGCGCGACTGGACATCCGGTACGCCATGGAATCCGACGTCAAGGCACGCACGGCCGCCAAGGATTCGGAATGGTATAAAAAGAATGGCCGAACGGCCGGTAAGGGGATTGATGCGCTCGGCGGCGGTGGCGGGGGGTCAAGGCATCGTGCATCGCCGTACGGACGGCGTCGATCCGTCAGTCCGGGAAGAGGTGATGTTGGGGCGGGGAGGAGACCGAGAAGGACACAGGTGGATCTCGATGCGGAATTGGATGCGATGCGGAATGGAACCTTTGTTCCGGCGACAGGGGATGGTGGAGTAGACGTGTCGGAAGGTAATGGAGATAGGAGACAGGGCGGAAGGAGGAATGGCGGCGAAAGGCAGGGAAGAAGGGAGCAGCAATCGCAGGCGGATCTCGATGCGGGTGAGTGATAAGGTATCGGGGGTACAAGCGTTGAGCTAAATCAGCCGATCACACAGAGCTCGAGGCTTTCCTCGCTGATCGTGGAGAAGGAAGAGCGGCGCGCGGTGAACGTGTAGATAGGAGTAATCGATTCGAGTGAGGGTCGTAGATCGTGGAGGAAGCTATATGTATGCTGTGCGGGTGCTTGTTGTTCGTCAGCCCTTCGCCTACCAAGGCGATGTGTTACATCGATTCATCGTTATACCTCATCATATATACGGCAGACTGAGCAAGCGCGACGGATTCCCGATTATCACAAGTCCGGGACACGGATACTTTGCACATCAAAATCAGACTCAGAGCAGCAGCCCGAGAAAGTTGGTTCGGCAACGACCTCGAGTGTGAGACCTAGCGCCAGTGCCAAATCCCAAAGCTTGCGCTGAATTTCCTCGACCGGACATGCATTTCATACGATCTTAGCCGTCCGCCGCACTCTCTACTTCTTCCTTCCCTTCCCACTTGCGCTGACCGGTTACAACATCGCGATCCGTCCTTTCCCCTCCGACATGTGCAACTCGTTGGGGATTCAATCAATCCTCAACACCTGCTGTCCGATCCACTCTTCCCCAGGAGCCAACGTCTTCCAGTTCTTCACATACCCAGGCTCGATGCAAACGTATCGGTCCTAAGTGTGTCCAAAGCGGAATTCACGGGGGTCAGCGGAGATGACTGGTAAGCGCGCACGCTAGAGGGGAAAGAATGAGGACATACCCATCCGTTGGGTTCCATGTCGGCGATTCCGGCACCTCCTTCGGCAGTAGGGTTCCAAGTGGTCACGCTTCGCCAAAGCAAGAACACGAGTCGGGTGTATGAGACACGGTTTGTTCTGCAGTGCTAGGGACGACGACGATGATGACGACGACTTACTCGGTCAATTCGACTCGGTGGACAGTGAGCTTGTCTTCTCCGTCTTCAAGAATGATATCCTCGTTCTTTCCAAGGTCATAGTACACTCTGCGCCGCGCCCGGTATGGTATATTCAGCACCCAGGTCTTCCCCCGCGTCTGGCCAAGAAGAAAGAAAACACACACTCACCGATCAACCTGCTTATTAATCACCAAATCCCCACCTTGCCACTCCCGCTCTGTCCATGGCCCGCCAACCTTGTCAAGGTAGGTCAACCCGGGCTTCAAACCCTTGATCTTGACCTTGCTCGCATCTTTCACCGCCAAATAGGTATGAAACAATGCCTGAAACTTCAACTGGTGCGTAGCAGCCTCTGTTACGCTCTGGGGCACCTGAGCGTCTGTACCCGAAACAGAGGCGGGAAGCACAGACGTCACGGCATCCACGGCGGCCGAGACGGCACCGGTCAATGTCTTTGCAGGGTCCGGGTTAACGACGTGGATGTCGGTGGAGAGTTCGTGTTTGGTCAAGGTGACGACGTAGGATAGGTGGAAAGGGTGGGGGAAGATGGCGGCGATTTCTGGGGTGGGGTCGAGTGCGAAGCGGAGGGAGACGCCGGAGGGGCGGTCCATGACGATGTGGTCGAGTTTCTACCCCGAGGAGGAGGAGGAGCGGGAGGCGAGGGGAGCGAGAACTTTAGCGTCGGGTCGAGCGAAAGAAAGAAAGAAGGGGAGGGCATACCCAGATATGATTTCGTGCGAATCCGTGTTGAGAGAGTTTCGCGTGGGACTTGAGCGATTCGTCGCCTTCCTTGGGGGGAGGACCAAAGATCGGCTAAACCCGGAGGAATGGAGGGAAGCGTTAGCGGGCGGCGGCGGCGGGCCATGAATGCATGGCTGATAACCTTGGACGTACCCAGCAGATTGGGATACCGCCTCGGATCTACCCGGGGGGGATAAAAAAAGGTCAACAACACCTGCGCGCGATTGCATGCTGGATAAAGACAACTCACAGGCTTGGAACCATCAAGAGCTGCTTTGGAACTGACAAAGAGTCGTTCCTTTCCCCCCGCGATCCACGAGGTGACTGTCGCGCCATAGTAGCTGTCAGGGAACGTGCGAGAGAGGTCAGGATGGGGAAGAGGATCCCGGGGGGGGGCAGGCAGGGGATACGTACTAGATTTCCGCGCTCTCACCCGTGGGGAGGGTAATTTGTACTGTGTTGGCGGTCTTGTTGACGGGCATGGTGGATGTGTTGATGGATGGATGGAGTGATGGGAACGGCGATGAACCTTGAATTGGTATGGGCACTCTTACTGACTAGCTATGGATGGCGCACGTCGATCCGATATCGATCCGCCATGACGTATCCCCGCTCGCTCGCTTACCTTATCGTGGATCGGAAGCAAAACAATGCGGGGAGAGTGCGTTTCAGCTCAATTCAAGGGCACCAAGAACCTCGTTGTTTACTTTATGCCATAATAATTAGTCCTGCCATCATGGATCCCACACAGTGCACAGAGGCAAGCCACGTCCCTCCTCCCCCTAAACACCCCGCCCGCTGACCTCCACCCCGCCGCAGAATACCGACCTCGCAGGCGCCCTGTTGACGGCCACCATCTGCATCGGCCTCGTCATCAGCTACCTCCCCCAGCACCTCCGCATCATCCATGCCCGCTCCTCCCAGGGGTTCTCGCCCGTGAGCCTTCCTTCCCTCCCCCTCCCCCCCCTCCATAATATCTGCCTCGTATCTCGCGATGCTGATCTGTAGGGAAGAAGCACAGTGGTTCCTCCTTCTCGGAGCCACATCGTCGGCGAGTGGAATGCTCAATCTCTGGATCTTGCAGTGGCCGTTGATCCAATGCTGCCGCGTGATCGTACGTCACAACGCACCTCGTCTTCACAACTTCGGCTCACCCCCTACCTTGCGCAGAGCGGTAGATCATGTACATGGAACTTGTTGGGCTTGGTACAAGTCACGCTTCAATGGTTCCTCTTTAGCATCATGTACGTAACGCCCTCCTCCCCTTTGTCTCCCACAGCCAGAAAGGCTAATTCCGCAAATCCCCCAAGTCTGATCCTTTATCTCGCCTACTTTCCAGCACACCTAAAATACTGCCGAACCCTCCCGTTCCCCGCAACAGAAGCCAACGACGCCCTCCTCGCTTCCTCCGCCGCTGACCAGCGAACCTCGGAACGCGAGGCACTGTTGCGCGCCTCGGATCGGCGAGGTGGACCATACAGAGGCGTCGCAGGTTTCGCGTGGAAGAGCGTCGAATATGGGACAACGGGAGAGTGGAAGGTCGCGGTGACGCTTGCAGGGGTCGTCCTCGTTCATCTGTACGCCCGTGGCACTGCCCCGCGTTACTTTACCCTATCAACCAACCTCCCATACCCCCCCCTTAGCGCCCTCCTAACAACCCTCGCCATCACCTTGCTCCACTTCCTCCCCCTTACTCCCCTCCATCCCCTGCTCACCACCTACGCTCGGTTCCTAGGCTCCTCATCCACCATCCTCGCCATCACCCAGTACGCACCGCAACTCGTCCGCACGTATCGCGCAAAGACTGTCGGGGCGCTCAGTATCGGAACTATGATCATCCAGGTTCCCGGGAGTGTCTTGTTCGTCGGGAGTTTGGTGGGGAGGGAGGGAGTGGAGTGGAGTACTTGGTTGAGTTATGCAGTGACGGGGGGGATGCAGGCGGCGTTGTTGGTGAGTCTGCGAGCGACGGGCGAGGCGAGGCGAGGCGCGCGAGGAAGCAAAGGTGGGCTGGCTGACCCTGTTGGTTGTGGGACGCAGGTCATGTGTATCGCGTGGAAGAGGAGGCAGGTTGTGCTGGGGATCGATGATTTTGGCAATCCGGCACTCAGGCGGGCGGAAGAAGAGCAAGGTTAAAGGCCGTCAAGGACGAGCCGCGGACAGGGCTGTCTTCCGCTTCATGTTGTTTCTAGTGTGATTAGTTGTAAAGAATTCTATGAACCGTCGTCGTCTGTGAGTGTCATACCGTCATTTGCCTCGATTGCTGCCAAATGCGTAATATGCATACTGCAACAATCTTCTCGTGCAATACAACAAGCTCCCGAACGCTCCAAGTAAGGATCGCCGACGCTCAGCTCAACCTTGTCGCCTTGGCCACATTACCCGCCACGCCCTCGCCTACATCCCCTTTACCGTCACCGTCCTGCAACCCACCGCTCGTCTCCTCTTGCCCATCCGGTACCATATTAGCCTCCAAGATCTCCCCCGACACAAACCGCTCATTCAAGCTACTCGCCACGCTACCCGTCCTCGGCATACCCCTGATCGTTCGTCCGCCGCCGGGGCTCACCGGTGGCGTGTCCATTTCTCTTTGTTGTTGCGGGGAATGCGATAGCGAAATCGGAGGTACGGCGGTGAGATCCGTAGTGGAGCTGATGGCCTGAGGGCGATCCGACATGGCATGAGGAGTCATGGTTCCCCTTTCCCCGGTTCCTTCCTGATGGTGGACTGTAGCATTCGAGACATCCGGGGAGCGAAGGTGCAACTGGTGGGGATCTGATGGGGAACCCGGCGATGCCTGTGGTACGAGCGGACCGGCATCGAGTTCGTCTACACGACCGGTGAATGGCTCATTTGCCATCTTGTCCGATGGTGATGCGACTGATCCTGCTGGTTCCAAGTGTGCGCCTCCGCCCCCGGCCTGTCCGTTCGTTGGCCCATGACCATTACTCTCCGCTGCGAGAACCGCCAATCCAGACGTTGACAATGCGAGGTGGTTCATTGGCGCGTCTACCCAGTCACCTGCTTGATTCGTCTGATCCCGATGGAACAGTGACTGCTGATCTACATCATGCATCGGCGTTCCTGGTCTATTCCGAGTCCCTATGCCATCCGCCATAGCAACGTCGTTCTCCGCATCTGTCGTTCGGGGAGCAATGTTCAAGCTGAGCGAGAGGGCAGAGGTCGGTGCATCCATAGGCAAAGAGGTGGTTGACGCTGATGAGCCCGGCATCGTCGCTGGTATACTGACGGGTGTTCCATCCGGATTGATAATCTTGTTGGCCACTAGGAACGGAATGGGACTGAACAATGGCGTACTCTGACTCGATGTAGACGAATTCGAAGAGACCGATGATGCTCGTGACCGGTGACCCATGCTACCGTTCATACCGCCCGAGAGACCCTGGGACGGATGATCACCGTTCTCCTCTTCTTCCCCAGCGAAATGATAAGTTGATGTGACAAGCAGGTTCTTTTCAACCGCGCGAAGGTATTTCCCTATTGACGTATGCTGAAAAAACGGTTTCCACGCGAGTTCACACAGACGTTGAATCGTGAATGGTGGCGCGCTATCCCACGTAACTGCTCAACGCTGACACAAGGCACGCATATCCCGGAAGCGAACTCACGTAGGAAACTCGTCAAGCAGCTTGAACAACCCTTTCAAAAACGCCCAGGCTTCTCCTGGCTCCATCTCGCTCTTCAATGTCTTTCCACCGATCATGGCCTCGTCGTCAATCTCTATCGGATCTCCAACAGGCGGACCATGTGGTCCAGCTCGTCGCTGTCCACGAGAAGAGGAACGCGGCGGAAACGGAGGAAGGACAAGCCCGCCTTGTGTGGATGGCGTCTCGGCAGGTTCCTGTCCATCACGTTGCGCTGGAGTTGGACGTAGTGTCTCGTCGGGGGTGTCATCAATAGCAAAACTATCGACTGATGTCGCCGGTAACAGAGCGTTTCGCTGAGTCGTGGCAGTGGATAGTGGACGGTACTTGATCCGTGGAGTCTTGACGAGAAAGGCATGCGTGTTGTGTACTAGCCGAGATTTGATGATGTTTTGGAGAATTGGCCAATCTGAGCTGTTCAAAGCCATCGAAAGAGGTCAGGAGTCGTTACGGGACACAGGGGTGGAGAACTCACCTCATGGTTCCCTTCAACGCCATGTCTTTGAGATCATCCTCGAACTCTGGTGGATAGTATGGTAAGATGGGTCGAAGGATTTCCTGAGCAAAGAAACCGAACAAACCTTCTCTCCACTTGTACTGCGCCAAGTCCTCGGGCTCCGTTGCTGACTGTGGTACGTCCTGTTCTTGCACTTCGACTATGCGGGAAGAGCTCGACACTTGAGTCTCGGGCACCTCTGTTGCGGAAAGCGACTCGACTTCCATAAAGTCTGCGGGCGGAGATTCCACTGTGCGGTATGACGGGGACGGCATGGTGGCTGTTGTGGGATTGTAGAGGGTGCAAAGTTGCGTATTTACAGCAGCATCGCGTACTCGATAGATAGACTGCCATTCAACCATCATACTCCCGATCGCCCTTATCCAAGACACAAGGCTTTGGGGGCACCTACTCGTTGTGCTTTCGTAATGCCGGGTACTAACTTGCGACTTTACCTAGTGAATATCCAAAACATCTTTGGAAAGGGGAAATCAAGTACTCTACAGTCTTGCCATGGATCGGCGATGGATCTAATTGCAATGGAACGACATACCTCAGAGCGCGCAAAGTGGTCATTGAGCGAAGCTGCAGACTTGCTCAAGCGCGAATTCCGCAAATCAAGTCCTAGCGACCTCTTTCTCTGCGTTGATGATGTTTGTCGAGTCCGCTTCGTGGCGTTGGAATGTTTAGATTTCAAAAGCGACCTTGGTAAATTCTGCAAGCGCTTGAGAGACTGATAAAGTCCCTTCGGCCTCTTACACAGGGTGAGAGCAGCGGTCGATCAATCGGAATATGATATCAGGAGCCAATTACTTTCCGCGCTCCAGATCTGGCCGGTGGCGGCAGTGTAGCGAGGATGTCTGCATTAGGCATATCATCGAGATTAGATTTCGACTGGCAAAATTGCACTACATACGTTCAACTTATACGACCTATAACAAGCCAGGCGAGAAGCTAGGTTTCATGCGGATCATCCGTCTTCTACAGCTCCAGCAGAGTCGTTACTCGCCTTATCCATATCTTCAAGGGGAATATAATCGTCCGCTGAACCCTCTCCGTTCCGTCTTCGGCTCATGACCTCCTTGTACAGCTTGTAATCTGACATGCCTACACCCGGCAGCGTCACAAGCTTGAAACCGAGATCGAGGACAGCAAATAGGAGCTTTCTATTCCGTTCCTCAATACCTGCGATTTCCTTTCGGAAATCCGGATCCAGGAGAAGTAGGCAGACTTCTCTTGCATACTCGTGAGACTCGTCGAGCTTCATGATCTTGTCCCAGATCTCGTCTACATCGCCATCGTCCTTGATTTTGCTTCTCAGCAGATCCTTGATTTTCCCGTGGACTGACCCGGGAAGCGATCTAAGTTCTTGGCTAATCTTTGTGCAAAGAGGAAGCTCGAGCGGATTAAAGTCGTGCTCATCATCATGAGCTTGACTCTCACGACTGTTAGCCTCGAATAGGCTCTGGACATACGTTTCAAGGGCGGAGTCCTTATTGCATAGAGTCGCTCGGGGCAGAGATAGGTGCAACTGTCATGGGTATCGAATTCGACTTTCCAATGGAAAGGAGACTCAGGACAATAGTAAGGCTTAGAGTACCAGAGCCACTGTTGATACGTGTGGACGGAGTAAGAGCTGGGAGCATAGCAGTGTTCAGCGATTGAGTGGCCAGGCGCAAGGTATCTGAGCAGGATTGGACAAAGAGGGACGAAGTGGCACACTAAAGGCAATGGCAAGGGCCAAGTGATCCCCTTGAGAATTTAAGCCTATAACCTGAGCCAAGTGCCAGGATATGTTTTTAGAAGGCGATCAGAGCAGACAGCCGCCGACGCCAGAGGGTCATTTCTTCACCCTTTCACCTCGTGAAGTATGACGTCAGTTTGATCCTCCTTTGTCCCTGTCGGACATGGTAGCACTGGAGCTGACTTTTCGCCGTGCCAAGTTTCCCACGCCTGAGCACTCTTTTGCCGACGCGGCGGGCGATATCTACTGGTCAGCTATATCCCAGATCACTCATAGATGCATTCGAGTTCTCTGGTAGTGCGGGTGGAGTGTGCAGAGAGTACTGCTAGAGGTGTATTGTGTCTCCGAGAGAAATGCCATAAAGGAATGTAGTGTGTTCCACCTCAACCACTACCGGCATTGTTCAAGGGTGTGGTGGATGGGAATCCGCAAATCGGATATAGGGCGAAGTCCATCAAACATGTATACTCAGATCCTGCAATAAATTTTCGCTTTGATCCATGCTTTTTCGAGGATAACTCATTCAATTTTGCTTTAGTCGGGCTTCCGCTTTTCCTGGCTTTCCCTCTTTCCGCAAGCCTCCAAAAGCCGTCGCCGTCCATATAAACCAGCACGATCATCATGGCAATGATGGCAACCACCATTGACACTGCCCAGGCGCCCATAATGAATGCCACTGTGTCAGAAGAGCTCATTGTATCCCAGAACACTGTGAACCTATCGATGCAGTCTCCTTGATCGAGGGTGTGCCTGCTCGTTCTCAGTTGTTACTACCAATTCGATAAAATTTCCAACTTCGCTTTGAAAATCTGGCTCCTTCAGGAGCTTGCACACATCTGCAGCACATGTGTGCACCTTGTCATCGATGATGTCCTCCCTACATCTTCTGGTTGACGCTTCGGCTGCGGAGCGAATTAACATCCCTGTCAAGTTCTCTCGTGATCGTGGGTCATCCAATGCATGACACAGACCAATGGCGCGCTAGCAAAGAAAGCTGGTACGGAGGTCGGTGTAGCTGTTGTAGTCATCGGTTTTAGAATGCGACTGACTCCAGAAGGTTGTCTGAAGGCTGCCAATACAACTTGACAAACACGTTACTGGTCTCGTTAACACCGAGAACCCTTCAGTCGGCTGACTTGGGGGCAAAACGGTGGGATTCGAAATAGCCGAAACCACATTTAAGATGCTAATGCTAGCAGATGGACTCAGAGGCAGAGTACGGCGAATGTGCAAAGTGAAAGTGAAACGAATATCCGAATTCTGTCAGCTCTTGCGCAATACCAACGGCTGGAACATAAGGAGGCGTCATAGACCGACTTTACATCTGCCTTTCCTCTGATATAGATGCTGAATTCTATTAGGCCTTCAAAGGGGCGGTCTACGGAAATCCCTTCTCGAATCCGCAATCCCCGTTGGAGCAAGGCCTAAAGTCAATGGTATTCCACCCCTTCTTCACAGCACTGAAGCCGCTCTGAGACTTGATTTCTTCCAGGTGTTCGTAGCAATGGCGCTGTTATACTTTCCGGAGCTCCAGTTCGTTGGAATAAGCGGCCAGTAACTGTAAAGCTGATTGTCCATACCCTTGTCGTTGAGGTTCGATGCAGCCGCAAGCTGTCCGGTGAGACAGGCGTAAGTCCTGCCAGAGCTCCTGGTGTTCGACAGCGGCTGCTAGAAAGTCAACACTCAGGGCAAGACATACAGGAAGAGACACGACTCGAGCCTTCTTCCTCCTGCGGCGGATGTCGTCCACGCCAGCAGTCGCTCAGCTAGAATTCCTCCCTCATTCGGCGGGTGGTTGTGAGAAGGCGTTGAGTACAAAGTCGAATTGATTGAAACGTTGAGTCCCTAAAAGAGGGCGTGGTTGACCGCGTAGACTGCCTTCTGAAACACATAGCCTGTTGGCAAGACGCCAGAGCATGATAGTGATATTCGCATACTGCAATTCTCCTCGAGGGAATCGACCGACACATCCGGTCAATACGGAGCGAACGACTAGTACACATCGTTCGTGCCCGTCTCAATGACACCTATCACGTCCATCATGACGTTTCAAGAATCCCTCACGTCTCACTCCCAAAACACCATTATCGTAGTATCCTTCCTCTCGGCCGCTTACAACTTGCCGTACTGGCCCGGAAGCCGCGTCCGCCTGTTCGCCGCGCGGATGCAAACGACCAAAATGTTGAGATGATGGATGGTGAGCGAGTCGATGCGGTGACAAGTAGAGGTGGTTTATCCTCGTTCTGATCTGTGTATATTTCTACAACTGGACCAACTATGCTTCCTCTCAAATATACCTCCCACGGTGCGATCAGCAGACCGACATCGGCGCAGATGCACCGGCTGGCGGCAGCGTCGCTCACGCACAGCGCAGTAGCCGGAAACCGGTTGACGTATGAAAAGAATTTGGGTGTTTCTGGTGAGCATGGGCTGCCTCCGTCTCTTTGATCGGTATGCTGAGCCATAAGTCTACTCCTGCTATTTCCAGCCCGATTCGCTTCAACGTCCACCGCTTTGCAAACAGCAACATGGGCATCGATGGCACCTCGGCGTATACGCCCCTCGGTTTTCGCTACCCATGCATTACGAGGAATCAGCGCGGTCAGATACGTATCGGCGCTCAACCGACCGCGTGTACTCTCTTTCAACCATGCCGACTCCCGGATCCTTACCTCGATACCGCTGCAAAGTTTGCGATTCGCGTCGTCATCAACGCCTTCGAATCAGCAGTCGAGCAGCACGGTCACAACCAGCCCGACAAAAGCAACCGATGTCTTAGACACTTCAAAGACGTCGTCATCGAGCGCTGTAGCAACCCCGGCACCTGCATCTACGGCGGTGGATAAGCCGAAGCTGCCGTTCCAGAAAAGGGCGTGGGCCGTCATCAAGAAGGAGGCAGCGCATTATTGGGCTGGTACGAAGCTTCTCGGCAAAGAGATCAAAATCAGTAGCAAGATCACATGGAAGGTGCTCAATGGCGGGCAACTGACGAGAAGAGAAAGGCGTCAGGTGCGTATTCTTGGCTGTCCTACGCGTACACCCTCGCTCATCCAACTACGGTTTGCGCTCATCGATTAGCTTCGTCGAACTACGACGGATCTGTTGCGGCTGATCCCTTTCTCCGTCTTCGTAATTGTCCCCTTCATGGAAATCTTGCTTCCCGTCGCCTTGAAGTTGTTCCCCAACATGTTGCCATCAACTTTTGAAGGCAAGCTCGCAGCTGTAAGTCTTTGCGATTCAATACCCCTATGTGCATCACATTGATAGTGTCCCCGCCCATAGGATGAGAAACAACGACGACTGCTTCGTGTCAGAATTGAAATGGCCAAGTTCTTGCAAGAAACCATTTCAGAATCCGGTCTCAAAGCTGAAGGCGTCGTCAACTCGGAGGAATTCAAGGAATTCTTCCGTAAAGTCCGATCGACCGGTGAATCTGCTTCGCCAGAGGATATCATCAAGGTCGCCAAGCTGTTCAAGGATGACTTCACACTGGACAATCTCAGCCGACCGCAGTTGGTCAGCATGTGCCGATACATGAACATCAACGCATTCGGCACGGACAACTTCTTGAAGCATCAAATCAGGGCCCGTCTTGAGAAGATCAGGGTGGACGACATGGTGAGTCATTGGTCTCGTATAGAGTCGGAACCGATGAACAAAGCACTTATAGCCGTCCATTCCAGATGATCCATGCCGAAGGAACCGAATCGCTTTCTACCAAAGAATTGCAACAGGCATGTCAATCGCGAGGTATCCGATTCCACGGTGTTTCTCCCTCTCGGCTGCGACAGGAACTCGAACAGTGGATCGACCTGCACTACACCAACCATATTAGTGGCGTGTTACTCGTCCTGAGTAAGGCATTCAACTTTGAACAGCAAAGCGATGGTGTCTTCAAGAGTCTGGAAGCTACTCTGAGCAGCTTGCCAGAGAACTTGGTGCGTTTGCACATTTTCTCTTCTTTTTTTGGATGCTAATCCTAGCCGTTCCCTTATAGCTGAACGAAGCTGAACTCACCGTTTCTGGAGACGCTGCCTCTTACAAGGAGAAGCTAGAGGTTCTGCAGCAACAGCAGGAGCTCATCGAGGATGAAGCAGAGCAAGAGCAGGAAGAAAATGAAGCCAGGGAAAAGGCAAAGCAAGAAAAGGAAGAGAGGGAAAAGAGCAAGAGGGAAGAGGAAGCTCGAAAAGCGCGGGAGATGTTGCCTGCTGATGAGGTGAGCCGCAAAAATTCACAGCTTGTGGCTTGCTCTAATCACTCACTGCCTTGCAATTCAAACAGCTTGCGGAACCCACACCGGTTGAAGCTGCGCCTGACGGCAGGATGACCAAGGAACAGTTGGGAGAATTGGCAGAAGCTTTGTCGATTTTGTCTGCCAAGAGCTCAATCGTCAAGGAGAGGGAAGAGTTGAAGCAGTTGATGGAGAGCAACATCTCTTCAGAAGAGGTTAGTCTTTTAGTCTATTGGATTGTCTTTTCCCCACCCTGACATGCGGCTTTCAGGAATCCAAACTTCACCACGAGGGAAGTGACTCACCTCAGGTATCCCTCAACAAGCGAATCCGAAGTATGATCAAGAAGATCGACAACCAACTCGAGACCTACGACGAGCGTGTTGGGTCCTCGCTCAACACCATCCAGTGTAACGGCCAAGGTCAGATTGCAGTTGAAGACCTCAAGACAGCAATGCAAGTTATCAAGCACCGACCGGATGACCAGACGATTGAATCTGTGGTAAAAAAGCTTGATGTTGATCAAGACGGCTATGTTGTACGTATTGTGTCCCATCACTCTCGGCACCGTTACTGATCTTGTTTCTATCCAGGTACTTGACCATGTCGTTGAGTTGACCCAGGATATGGGTCTGGGTATCGTCATCGACGATGATGCCAAGCGGATCCTGAACAAGGGCGCCGAAATCAAGGAAGCCCAGCCTTTGAAGCCCAGGAAGGAGGACATTGTTTCTGATTAGAGTTACAACGGCGTATCATAGATACGGCAGCATTATGTGGCGTGTACAGATTAAGTCACGTCACAAAGACCGTTGCCGAAAATGTTGTATTACACAATGTTGATGCTACTACACGAATACAACTCAACAGCTTTACAGTGGAAAACCTAGAACCATGCAGCATCGCCGGGCTTTATCCCTTATCTTAACAGTGTTCTTGTCTATGGAACCGTGCGGCCTCCATCTCCGTCTAAAAGTCGTCATCGTCATCCGATAGCTCTGCGTATACCTTTGCCTTAGCGGCTCTGCCATTTCGGAGAGGTGCAGCGGGGGCGGGCTTGAAATCAAAGTCTTCCATTATGCTGACACAAGAGTGACAATGGTTCAGGACTATGCATTCGCTCGAATTTTACCACGTCGACTCACGAATCATCACCAACACCGCCTTCCAGCTTGAAATCGTCCTCTGATTCAGAATCTAGTGTAATCTTCTTCTTGGCTTTCGTCGTCGATGTAGCCTTGGTCGTGGCCCCGTTCGTGAACATGTTGTTGGTCGGCTTCGCCGTGCCGTTCGGCTTGACCGCTTTCAAAGATTCCTGAGCCGTCTCGACCTTGGCTTCGGTTTCCTTCTTGGCGGGAGCAACTTTTTTGGCAAGAGGTGCCTTGGAGATTTTGTAATCGTCTTCAGAATCGTCAAGCACCTCGAGGTCCTTTACCTTGCGTTTCACCGGCGTCAACCTCTTAGCCTTGGCAGCGGCTTTGACAGGCTTATAGTCCTCTTCAGATTCCTCATCCGAGTCGAGACCCTTTGCCTTGCGCTTCGCTGCTGCCAGCTTCTTTGCGGCGGCAGTTTTGGGTTTCGGCTTCACCCGTTTCGATGCGTGTGCGTCGGTCTCGAGCATCGCCTGCAATGATCAGATTCAGTGGCAAGGTCGCAGTCGCATGTATCGCAAGATGATACTCACCTCCCATTCAGCGAGGAATACCTCCAAGTCAGTGTTCCAGATGTCGGTAGCTTTCATGCTCAGCAGATGATCTAGTTCACTTTCTTTCTGTTTGAGTTCATTCAACATTTTGTCGACCTAGAACCAATTCCGTCAGATTGTTAAATCCCGTGAACATCAGTAGAAGGGCCTGGGAGCTCACCCTCTCTGTGGTCAAACTCCAAATTGCCATTCCGAGCAGATAGTCAAAGTCACCCGCTTGGCCTTCTTCCTCTTCGAGAACGTCGGCGTCTTCGCCATCTTCTCGCGCTTTGCTGGTCTTGGGATACGACTTGAACTTGAGATTTCGAAGCTCCACTTCCAGTACAGCCTTCTTCTTCCCAGATACAGTCAGTTCTTTCGCTACAATCATCTGGACGAAGCGTGCTTGGTTTGATATGCGCTCGTACTGCTTTGTGAGTTCGTCTGCCAAGTATTGCTATATGTGCAGTAGCGGTCAGCGAGCGCCATAAGTCAAGGCTTAGAGAAGGGAACCCACCTTCCTGACGCCGTAGTACTCCAGTCGCTTGGCGTAAAAGTCTTCCAACATCTCTTCCGGAGATGTGTACTTTTTGATCTTGTTGTTCAGATCAAAGCACACCATGTTACCGGTTCCGATCTGTGTAACCAGTTTGAATCGCTTTTCCAGACCCTCTTCCTCTGCCTTTTTCAGCTCCACTTCGGACATTGTGACAATGAAGTGTACGGTCGTGTCGGTGTGGTATTCTTTGTAGTCCTGATGGAGTACACTTCTGATCAGCAAGAGCCTTTGCATTGTCATACGTTTTCACATACCTTGATAGTAGCTGGTGTCTTGTCAGTTCCGGCAATCCATTCCTCAAGCATCTCTTTGTAATCCTGAGTCCACTTTTTGATCGGCAACTCCGTAATCTCCACGGTAATACTGTCAATTTTGTTGATTGTACCAGAGCATTTGTACTTGTCTTCCGCAACCCTTTCGATCGTGCCTTTGAAGCCTCGGTACCAGGGAGTCATGGGTTCCAAGGGTTCGCCACGCATTTTACGTCGGATGTTTTCCACAATGTCTAGAGGATTGTAATTGGGAACGGCCGTGCTCCAACCGGTTCCGATACCTTCCGCGCCATCGATCAGAACGAGAGGGACCACGGGCAAGTAGTATTCTGGTTCGATACCCATATCGTCTTCTATCTGATACTTAAGGATCGGATCGTCGTTGGGATGGAATAGAGCTCGAGTCATGCGCGGCACATTCGTGAAAATGTAACGAGCGCTGGCGGCATCTTTACCGCCGGCGATACGGGTACCGAACTGACCGTTGGGAGCGAGCAGGTTGATGTTGTTGCTGCCCACGAAGTTTTGCGCAAGACCCACGATCGTCATTACTAGCGACTGTTCACCGTGATGGTAAGCTGTTTTTTCGGAGACGTATCCAGCCAGTTGAGCGACCTTGATTTCCTTGACAAGTTTTCGCTTGAAGCAACCGAACAAAACTTTTCGCTGACCCGGTTTAAGACCATCCGCAACTGAGGGTATCGAACGAATATTATCCGCCATTGAGAAGAGGATGAGTTCCTTGTTGATAAAGTCGGATATCGGCACTTCATTGATGTCATGGTCGAGGTAGGTGCCTGGCTTGAACTGTCGAAGCCACTCTTTACGGTCATCTGCCTTTTTCTTGTTGAAGGCCAGATCGATCAGGTCCCGGTCCCCCGGTTGAGTGCCCTGGAAAGGAATCTTGTGTTTGTCTAGGTCGCTAAAGTACTTTTTGGCATCCGCGGCGGTACTCGTACCCAAACCCTTGTAGTACTTTGATTCCCAACCTTTTCCGTTATTGTTCTCTACCTTCCACTCTTCATATTGCGGCATCGTGTAAAAGGTCAATTCCTGCTTGCCCTTCCAGACTTTAACAATCGGCGTGATGAATTCGATTAAGAATCCAGGAATCTTGAGCAAGGAGGGATAGAAGTGGTCCAAGAAATTGATGATGAGACCTTTGATGTGCGAACCGTCGTGATCTTGATCAGTCATGATCATCAAACTGCCGTATCGTAAACTCTCGACGCTCTTGTAGTCGGTGTTGTGTTTCAATCCCATGATTTGCTTGATGAATTGGATCTCTTGATTCTTGAGAATGGAATCCGTCGTGGCTTCTCGCACATTGAGAAGCTTGCCTCGCAGCGGAAAGACACCGTAGTTGTCACGTCCGACAACGGAAAGACCGGATACCGCAAGTGCTTTGGCAGAGTCTCCCTCTGTCAGGATGAGGATGCAATCCTTTGCCTTCTTGCCACCAGCGTTGTTCGCATCTTCGAGTTTGACAATGCCCGATATTCGAGATCGTTTGGCGCCGTCCGTCTTCTTCATCATCTGATCCGACTTGAATTTGGCCCAGTTCAGGACATTGTCGACGATGCCAGAGTTTGCGACTGGAGAACGGATTGATTAGCCACAGGGAACAACGCGTTTTAACCCAAGCTCACCCTTCTTGATGAAAGCGTCCGACAGTTCGATCTTGCTCCCGAACGCTGATGCCTTCAAGGTAAGAGTTTCCTTGGTCTGGGAATCGAAAGCCGGATTTTCGATAAGGGCATTCACAAAAATCCACATGTGATTCTTGATCTGGAAAGGCTTGACTGGCGCGGCCTTGTTCTTCTTCTTGATCTGATCCATCAGCTTGTTCGCAAGCAGGTTTGCAACAGCATCTACGTGAGTACCACCCTTGATTGTGGAAATCGAGTTGGCAAACGAGACCTGCTGTGGTTGGCCATCGGACAAGGCGAAACCGACTTCCCAACGTCCATCTTTGCTCGTCTCGTAAACAACTGTTGGTTTGTTTACGGCACCCCCGCCAGATTCAGCCATTTTGTCTTGTATTGAGGCTTGCAGATACATGTCGATATACTATAACAAAAGGAGCATATGTCAGTATGGGGTAACGTAAACCTACACTAAAGTTTCATACCTGCTTGAAGCCTTTTACTTTCAGCCTCTCATCGTTCAAAAACACCTTGACGTCTCTAACAGTCCCGGCCATGTCGTATACTCGCTTCATCAACAATGCCTCGGTATCATCATCGATCTCGGTCATACCGAACCTCGCGAGATCAGGTTTGAAAGTGATTCTCGTGTATTCCTCCCCCTTTTTGTTTTCCGTGATCTACCCAATAGTTGCACCAATGAGCCCCAAATCCTCGGGGGCAGCGTAAAGATTAAGGTCTCACCTTTGGTTCACCCTTTTTACTCATGTTGTTCGAGAAGACTTGCTTGTACTTCTTACTGGTGTTTGCATCCGCCGTTTCGACGACTGTTGATATCGGAACACGCGTTCGTCGGTCAGCTGCTCTACAGCACCCTTACCATCTAAATGCATACCGAACTCAAGCGAGTAGATGTTGGCAAGCTTTGCACCGTAACCGTTTCTACCACCAGTAAGCTTTTTCTGATTATCGTCGTAGTTGGAAGAGGTAAGCCTAAAAGAAAGACGATTCAGTGCACATGATCAAGCTATGCCCTGCAAGATCACTCATGTTGGAAAGAACGCTTACAAATTTCCGAAAATCAGCTCAGGAATCCAAATCTTTTCTTTTGTGTGGATCTCGATGGGAATACCTTTTCCGTTGTTGAATACCGATATCTGGTTCTTTTCTCGGTCAATGGAGATCTTGAAGGTGTCCATGGTGGCGTCATTGATCTGCGGGGAAGACCGGTCTCAGCCTCTAACACAAGAACAAGGTGGCATAGCTCACCTTGTTGTCGGCAGCATTGACCAAAATCTCGTCGAAGATTTTGAAGAAACCAGGAACATAGGAGATTTGCTTGAGAGCCATGCTTTTTGTCGCTTTTTCAAAGATCCACATTTGCGCTTGCATGTGCTCGACAGATCCGATGTAAGAATCCGGTCGTTTCAGAATGTGTTCCAATTGCGATAGCTGTCCAAGCGGAGAACCAGCTTGAGTGTTGCGCTACCCATGCGTCGAAGCAGAACTTACCTTCTGATACATCTCACTGGCAGTCTTCTGAAGCCCTTTCGCCTGTTGCACAGCGGGTCGAGCCCTCTTCGATCCAAATTCTTCATCGCTACCGCTATCCGCCATGTCAACGTCCCCATCAGACGGCACGCTAACATCCTCAGCATCCGACATGGAGTTGTTGGGGGCATTCTTCTTGGACTTCAGCGGTGCTTTGGCCTTCTTCGCGGCTGCTCCCACCGCGGTCTTCTACAAGAAAAGGAGAAGGTTGGCCTGCTGTGCCGAGGAGAAAGGAACCTCTGTCACGACTCACCTTTGCAGCAGCAGTCGTGGTCGCCTTCGCCTTGCCCTTAGCCACTGCCGGAGCTGCTGTGGCAGCTGGTACCTTCTTGGGTTTTACACTTGTTGCCGTTGCTTTCTTCTTTCCCGCAGCTGGTGAAGCGACAACGCCGAAATCAGACCCGTCGTCGTCGGAATGGTGGAACGATACGTCCGACTCGGACATCCTGCTGTCTCGTACGTAAGGTTGAGAGTGCCTTCCGAATAGCTGCGTATGTCTAGTGTGCGAGAACGTGGAGAACGTGATGCTTGTATCCAAGTTGACAGAATTTCTACCCGTCAGACCTTGTTTGTTATTGATGTGATGGTCACCTCTGCTACGAGTTTGAGACGCGCTCAGAAGCCGACGTGCTCGGAAATGAAGCAGGACAAGTCCAGCTACAAGTCCGCTTACGCAATTCCTTCGCAGCGGGTGACGAATTGTGTATGTTGAAGGCAGGGTAGAGCAGTATGCGAGTTTGGTACGTGGTACTTGGAACGATGCATTCCGCACAACTAGTCTAGGCGCACTTGACACACTACAACTTGCATCACCTCTGCTCTGTTATACCTGCTGTAGCGAGGTGTTATTCGGTAAGTCGATCACCGGACGGACAACGGCATTTCAGCAAGAGAAAGGGAAGATGAAGCAAGCGAGCTCACTTGGATAGGAAATGCCGGGAACGGTCCCTCCAGTTTGATTACCTCGTTAAAAGACCCTTAATTGAACTCTTCTCTTTCTTCAGATATCGATCGACTCACACAGTAGGGCGAGGCATCACTCCGACGGAACAAGATGAATATATTCAGGCTGCTGGGTAAGTTCCGCACAATCACTCGTGCTCTCAAAGGGAGATCATAGGTGTCGGCAAGAGAAACTGCAGCCAGCTGATCCGACTTATCCGTCTTCTAGGCGACTTGTCGCATCTTGCGTCAATCTTCATCCTGCTACACAAGATTCAAACCACGCGGTCATGCCGAGGTGAGCCCTCGCGGCAGCGGTAGCTGCGTACACACAGCTCACGCAACGTGTCCAGGTATCTCTTACAAAACACAGGCTCTCTATCTCACCGTATTCTGCACTCGATATGTCGATCTCCTCCTGGGCAGCTGGTTCTCTGCGTACAACGTCATCATGAAGATCTTCTTCATCGGAAGCAGTGCCTACATCTTGTACTTGATGAAGTTCAAGTATAGGCAAGTTACCTCTCACGCATGCACGCGTTTCGCTTTGCTGATATCTTGCCTTCCAGGCCTACCCACGATGCGTCTCTTGACACTTTCCGCCTCGACTACTTGCTCCCACCCGTGGCACTGATGTCACTCATTTTTACCTACGAGTACACGCCAAGCGAGATCTTATGGTCATTCTCAATCTGGCTCGAATCCGTGGCTATCTTGCCGCAATTGTTTATGCTGCAGCGAACCGGAGAAGCAGAGACCATTACGACACATTACTTGGCTGCTTTGGGTCTTTACCGAGGATTGTACATTCCTAACTGGATATACAGGTAGGTTGATGGTTCCTCTCTTTCCATATGTCGAGATTGGGTAGCTAATCGTGCTGGCACAGGTACATCACGGAGGGCTCTAGGTCATTCGATCCTATTGCGATCGTGGCCGGTATCATCCAAACAATCATCTATGCTGACTTTGGCTACATTGTAAGCCTATGAGTCTTGTACCACCCGAACCAGACAGCTAACACATACTTTACTCCACGTCCCTTCGTCTAGTATGTCACGAAGTGAGTTCTAACGGCAGTAACATCCACATCCAGTCAACTAACCGTTCGTTTTCTTGCAGAGTGCTTCGGGGCCAGAAGTTCGAGCTGCCAGCATAGATAGACAGGAAGGAGGAGCGCAAACCTTTCCCCATCAGCTGGAGGTGGAATTGCGTTATAGAGGAAAATGAATGATCTCACAAACATTTTGCTAGCACGAAGTTGCCGGAAGCGATAGCACAATGAAATTATGCGAAACTGGTAACAAAGGGCCCGGGTAACGATTGCAGGAGTACCGCCTGGTTTCCTATCTTACGCCAGTCCCCTGCAAGTGCAGCGTTCCATCTACCCCACCGTGATTTCCATCTTCTGTCTCTTGGGATTGATATAACCATTTTCGAACATATGTAATGAGCCGACGTAGGACGAACAGGAATGAGGAGAATCCGAGGCACGACGGATGAAAGGCGCGTGCTTGGTGATGAGTCATACAATCTGAGACACTCGCACAGCAATAAATAAATTTCGGCAATCCATAGCTGGACCTGCTCGGTCAACGGATTTGACTGCCAGCCGCTGGCTCCTTGCCCCCTAATCTCCAAGCTTTTCAGCCTCCTTTCTGTTCCGTCTATAACGATACCAAGGGGATACAGTTCGGACGAAAACGCAATGGTCGCTCCCATCAACCAGGACGCTATTTTAACTCTGATCTGCAATCAGACCATTGCAAACCTTGCGTTCCTACAAGCACACTCGGTTATCCCCAACACCCCTGCTGTGGACAACGTTACGAATGGCTTACAAAACGCTTTGAACGAGATCAAGACTCGGGCCAGCTTTGCCAACCTCAACGTATCCACCGACAGTCATCAAAGCCAACCATCCCTTTCAGGGTTGTCAATCAACTCGTCTTATCCTCCCATCAACGTTGCCAACCACTCCAATACGGCCCTTATGTCTTCATTTGGTCAAACTCCTCCACCACTTCCGGCCCTGCCAAGTCGACCACATAAAGAGCAACCGCAGAATCGCGCCGTCGTCTTGTGGGATTATCGGAGCGACAACAACGATGATCTGCACTTTGCGGTGGATGATGTGATTTATATTGATGAAGAGGGCAAGTGGATGTCTAATAACAAGGATCCTTTGCTAACGATCTTGGGTTGCAGTCAACGCGGACTGGTATAAGGGACACTTGGAGAGCAATCCATCCAAAATTGGCTTTTTCCCAGCCAGCTATGTCCGGAAGGAGCCTAGCAATCCCGCACCATATCCCGAACAGCAGCGATTCATAGCGCCTCCATCGCAACAGCAGCAGTCCTTTCAATCATCGATAACTCCGAATCCTAATCAGTACAGTCACCAGCAATCCTATGGGCAAGCAGCTCCTGAAGCCCACAGTCCATACACAAATGCGCTATATCAAGGCAGCTATGCTTCTCTTCCGCCACCCAACCATGGGTTACAGGATCAATTGGCATTGGCACCAGTGCCGTATGTGCCAGGAGCTATGACTACGACCGTGGTCACTCCCGGAGGAACAAACGCCGTGTTCACGAATCCAGAGACTGGGAAAAATAGTCGGTTCAAACTTAAGCCTGGAGGTATGGGGTCGACGGTAAGTGTTTCGTGTAAAACGACGCGGAACGAACAGGTACCAATTCTCCTTTCAACAGCTGGCGCACAGCGCAGTCGGGGGGCTGGGCTTTGGTGCCGGTGCCGGTGTCGCTGGCAACCTTGTTAATCAAAGTTAGTATTTCTTCCGCTCGAAGGGAGATCTGCTTTTCGGTTATGCTGAATTCATATCTTCATCACCCATAGTTTTCAATTAGTGATAGTGTTGTTCACTGGGGGTTTGGGACAGATGCAACGCATACGAAATAGACGGTCAACAACGTCGGTTAAGTCTCAATACGGGTTATGCCGTCGAATTACTTTTCGAGAGGGCTCAGTATCTGCCCAAAGAACGGTCGATAATCGTGATGCCAATCTTTCGACAGACATGTTCAGATAATCCTCATCCAACCATGCAGATTTACATTATGCAAAATTGTGGATGCCGGATTCAATATGTTTACCAGGACGATAGGTCTGCGCCACACCTCTCCTCTAGAAATTCGCCACATATTTGAGCCACCTCAGATCTCTCGGAGCTGATGGTGCGACGGATCCGCTCATTCACGTCCTTTGCGGACAGAATGTAACGGTTAGCGCCATGCGGGAGAAGGTTGCCGGATTACTTACTCTCAGATCTTGCCGTGCCCTGCGTCTCCCAGCTTTGATCCTTTTCTCCTCAGCAAGCGCAGGTAACGAGTCTGACGAATTCTCCGCCTTCCTCCTTTCCGCTTCCAGTTTCTCTATGTGCTCTTCTGCTAGATCACGTTCGTGGCGGGTGACGGCTTGCACTACCGTCATTATAAGGCCGTATTCACGAGTACGCGCAATGCTTTCCCGAACGATGTTGTCAGGGAGAAGGGGCAATCCGATCATCCGTCCGGGGTCGCCCTTAGAGATTCCCATGGGTTTGGAAGGCGGAAGTTCAATGTCCTGAAGGGCAGAATCCATGTCAAGCAGAATCTTAACAGCTGACAATTCGATCGAAAGCTTTGCGGAAAGGCACATGGCCGATGTCAGCCCCGGTTCCCAAGTCTACCAACAGCACGAGACAAGTAAACTCACAGATGACAAGACGCAGCTAGGTGCCAATAAGTTTGCGTCCGGCGATCTTCTCAGGACTTGCATGGCGAACGTGAGATCCCGCAAGATGATGACTATGCTGTCCGCCGCTCCTATTAGATTATGCATGATACTAGCCGCCTCGCTGTCGACGATTGACGAAAGAGTTGTCGTTGACACGTGTTTTCCTGTAGCAATACTCTGTTCCAAGTACGTATGGATGAGATTCGGCTTGTTAATAGCGTTGTTGATGGATCGGAGCAATCTGAGTAGTGGCGTGGCGTAATCCTCGAGTAGCGACATTTTCCTTTGAACATCATCAGCTACTACTGAAACGATATGTCGAAGGATTTCCAGGACAGCTATCACCTCTCTCAGGTCCTCGAGACTAGATTCGCTTTGCAACTCCCACTCGGTAGCAGCATGAAGGCGCGGATTGACCTTGTTCATGAAAGGGAGGACCTCTTCGGTGACGATGGTGTTGATGTAAGGCAGTTTGCGCAGCATGAGTGCAATGTTGCTAAGCATGGTAGCCCACATGGCATTTGACTCTGCGACTTCTGTTGGGGGCGTCCTCCGGGATGATGCTATCTCCGTAAGACTTGAAGCAGAATACGTGCGGATCGCTTCTGCTGCAGATAGTCGGCCAGCTCCTGTCGTATCGTGAGCGACAACCCGGTGAAGTTCGAGGAGTATGCGGTATATGTTGCTATGCTCCTTGGCCTGTTCTCCTGCCAAATCCAGTTGCGATAAGATTTCGCAGCTTCGCTTGATGATACCGTGCTCGTCTATAATGTGTACCAGGATACCGAAGATGCGCTCATCCGCTGCAAACATGTCATAGATGGCGTTGACCTTTTCCACATTTTCGAGGAGCATGGGCGTTGTTGCGACAGAGGAGAGGTTGAGCATAAGGTCGCTCATGATTTCTGTGACGAAAAAGCCGATTCGACGGAGTGCTGACCGCAGCCGGGCAACGGTTTTGTTGTCCTCCCAAGCTGCGTTGCTGTGAGCGATGGAGAGCAAGTACACGCATGAGTCGAGGATGATAGTTTGAAGGTGGGTATTCGATGACTGCGCGATAACTACTGGCGAAAAGATTGGATGATCGCAAAGTACGGAAAGTGCGTCGACGCAATCAATAAGCCAGGTCGTCTCGGCCGTCCATTCTCCACGCCAAACGGTTTGCAGCAAGCTTTCGACGATATCGTATCGTTCCATCTGAACGGCTAACATGAAGTCTCCCGCACGGTCTTCTCTGCTGGACTCCATAATGATAGCTTGAACGGCTTTTGCTGAACTCAAGGCCACATTTGACGTAGAAGCAAAAGCGATGGCTTTGGAAGTGTATGAGTCGACGGCAGCGGTAAAGTTTGTATCGGACTTCATTTCCGACCAGTAGAGGTTGATGGCTGTTAATTGTTTTCCAACGGAGATGACCAGTTCGGAATCCTCAATTACAGTTATTATGCTGTCTAAGTCTACAGTGGGCAAAAATTGAGAAATCTTGCGTAATAGCCAAAGATACGTAACTCACTGAAACCGTAGTTCACACCGAAATTCAAAGAGTCCTCGTACGTCGGATTCGTCAGTTGCTGTACATTGCAATGCTGGAGGCGAGACTGGATAGCCGTCAAGTTATCGCTCATCGCCAGTGGCTGGCAAGCGTTCTGTCCCGCTTCTGCCACCAGTAATCGATAATGATCGGGTTCACCTAGCAGTTTCAGAGCTGCCCTTTCCGCTGCATCCCGATCATTCGACTTGGCTATCGGATCTACACGCTCCAGGATAGAAGCTAATATGCGAAGGGCGCTGGCGCGGATGCGTCGGCGCGAAGAGTAGCGCACTACGTCCCTCACTAGGATTTCCCGGTCTTCTTCGTCGTTGAACGTTTGCATACTGATCAATGGCGGAGTCGCTTGGGGCGATGTTGCTAACTGGTAGATGGCGTTCCAGAGCGCGCTGTTGCTGCTGCATTCGCCTACGGTTGCGATCTGGGGATGATCAATGTACACGATTTCGAGAATTCTTGTTGTCGACAACAAAGATATCGTATCATGGTCCCAGTATTTTTCCCAGTTTGCGGTAATATCCGTAACGTCCCGCAGTATAGTTTGCGAATTCGCTTGATCTTCATTATTCGTGGATCCCGGCCCAAAGATGAATATGCTTCTGGGATCGAGGCAAAGACTGGCAAAGCCTGTCTGGTACTGCGATGCTGTGACGAGCAATGCCCATAGCTCACGCCGAAGCTCGGCGGTTCTCGTTTGATCTTGTAGGGCAGATTGAAGGGCCCTGCCGATCCTACGCGGCTCTTGCAAGCAAGGCAACAGGGAGAGGGATCCGTCCTCGGCACTTTGAATCGCAGCGAGTTGATTCAGCATCTCCGCAGCAGCCGTGGATGTTGAGGCCAGAAAATTCCGTGAGAATACGTAGTCGAACAGGATATTGACAAGATGATGATGTCCCTTGACGTCAGATGCCGCTACAGCGGGGTCGAATATCGTCGACAAGACTTCTGGGAGGCCACCCCCGCCGCGTCGTATCAGGCCAGCAGTTCGCACAAGAGATGTGGCAAGCTTAAGGCCTCGCGAAAGAGCTTTCTCCGTTGCAAAAATTTCTGCTTGTCGGCTATGACGGTACAGAGAATCCAGCAGACATTTAGGCTGTGTCAGGATCTGGAACAAAGGGTGGAAGTCGAATGGCGACGGGTGATGTATAAGCCTCTCCAGTACTACGGTGTTGACCGCATTTAGAGGGTGCGCCGTGCCCTCTAGTGTGAGATGGGCCAGAAAAGTTGGACCGGAAGCGATCTTGTCGTATATGTCGCATAGCAAGACCCCTATTTCCGCTCGATGGGTCAAGTGTGTGTAACGCCAGGCTGTGTATCGAGTCCATACGCTTTGATGCATAAATCGAATGACTGCAGATAGGAATTCGGACTTTGAGTGTACATAACGGTAATCCGTCTCGAATTGGCCGTTGATGGTGTTCTTCGTTAGAGCAGAAATCAGACGCAGTACACACAGAGTCAACGGATAGTCGCCTGATTTTGTCTCCTTTTCAATCAAACTCTGAGCTACCGTGATTTTGTTCCCCTGCGCCGTGGTCGAGAATAATACTGCTTGCTGGATTTCGATCCATAAACGAACAGTCTTGATATCGACAAATGAAGTGGTCAAATTCAGGGCGGCAGAGGTCGCGGATACGTGAATTGATTCGCGCGAGCCGGATATTTGCCGATTGCCGATCACAGCGAACGCGATGTCTAATACATCTTTCGTTGACACTTCATTGAGGTCCAGCAGTTTTCTGCCAAGGCCGAGGTCGGCCGCAACAAGGCGACTGATGAAGGAAAGGCCGCCAGACAGCAATTCATCAGCTGGAACAGATATACCAAAATCCGACCAGCTATAATGCGAAGGGGAGTTCAGGACAGCAGATTCGCGAAGAAGCGACAAGAGAACATCCCAGCCATTTAATTGGGTTGTCCATTTGACGATGATTGGTTTGTCATTGACGCGATTCAGTTCAATCCCTCTAGATCCCTTGGGTATTGTCAACCCGCCAGGCAGGTCGATGGCTTTCGCGTTGAACCGAGTGTAACTCCCATTATCTTCCTGTACGCGCCTGAAGTTGTCGTCGACATCCTCGGCTTCAGGAAGTACTAGCGTCAAGTAGCGAACATTGGCCAGCCACTGATATGAGTAATTGGCAGCCTTCGCTGCTTCCTCCGCATTCCAAGAATCGTCGGGGACCAACTGCGAGCCCATGCCGCTGAGAGATTGAAGCAACTTGATGGACTGCAGCGGATAAAGGGGAAAGTTTACGGCTTCCAGGATTTCGCCTTTCGACGAATGGTCTGCAGCATTCTCCCAGAACAGATTGCAAAGTGGGGCGGTTGACTTCGACGCTCCCTACAAAGGCAACATATATCAACGCTTGCCTAACAAGATGGACAAGAAGCAGAAATTTACTTGACCAAATAATGTCGCCCATACTTCTAAAAGACCATCCAGATCCTTGACATACGATGCCCTCACGAGGGTCGACAGCGCCATCAGGAGGGCTGTAGGGAATTAAGAATCAGAGAAGCTTGATATGATTCGATAATGGAACTAACCGTTGAACGTCTCCTTGTAGCTCATCGAATCGTCCTCGTCTTCTGCCCCATATTCTGGTCGGCGGAGCAACGCTCCGCTCTGCATCCGACTCCAACGTTCGAAAACATTCATCTCCGGAGACAACGCCGCAGTTGCGACTTTCTGAAAAGTCGGAACATCTTGCAGAATTTGATCCTCAGGCTGCAGGTGATCTGGCAGCTGAGACAGAATGCTCGCCCAGCCTAGTAGCAGCAATGGGAATGGCTCCCGTGATGTGCAATCCGGTGAAGCCTCTCCCAAGCTCTGATGCAGCTGTATGATGTGGTTGCGGGATTGCAAAAGATGCAGGTCTGCTGGATCCATGACCTCAATGTTGCCCAACGATAGATCTGCCTGCTGCAGTGCACCGTTTAACAAGCTGGATAACCCGGAAGCCTCGATGCAGATGAGACCAAGTAGGCCTTGTATCTTCTCCTGGTAGAATTCGGTATCTGCGCGAGGTAGTATGTCCAGCAGACGTTGGTTGAGTTGATGAGCACCGAACGCTGATCCCAGCGCTCCTTGTATCAGTCCGAGCGAGAGGTCCGCCTTCATGACGGCGGTTGAATTCCAGAATACGTAGATGAAGAGCGCCTCCAGCAGAGCATTTTGTACCTGGAGATAGTGAAGTGCCCTGCGCGAAGAGGGCGTTAGATACAGTGTCCAATAGAGGACGCTGGACACTAGAGCTCACCATTCTTTGGCGACTTCCTTGCCATACTTCATGGTAGCTGGTGTTTGTGCGGCTTTGGCAAAGTTCATGAATAGCGTCTGAACGAATGCCCCTGGCGAATCGCCTATAACCTTGTCCAGGACCGCTCGTGCGATTGCCTTCACCTTCACCTTTGTCGTTTCCTCATCCATCTTTATTTCCTCGTCGCCATGCGTCAACAGCGCATCCTCCACGTCCTCCGTTTCAGGCGAAGCTGCTCGAATCACTGCCGTCAAGAGATTGCAGACATGAAGCACTTCCTGAAAGTAATATCGGGTGATAAGAGTCAAGGTGTCGGTATTCTGCGTTCTTGTCGGTCTGGATTTCGTTGATTTCGTGGATAGACTTGATTGCAGAGTTGTCGTAGCTGCAGTGGCGGCCAGATCGTCCAGTAACCCAGCTTCATCTCGCTTGAACCTCCGGTATAGAATAGAAGCTTCGACTTCATCAATATCTAACCGTTCGCTGACTTCCAGTGCGAACGTCTTGTCTGCATCGCTGAGATCGAATTCCAGCTCGCTTGTCTTGCCGCTCTTGTCGACAGTCTTGGTCCTGACCTTGCCTTTGTCCACTTGCGCCTTTGATTCAGGTGATGCCGCGCCAAGCGGAGTTATTGGATTGCGCAGATACGACACATGGGAGAGTAGTAGCGACTCGAGCGTCGTGAGGTCGATGCCCCCTTGCAGAGCCGGCCATTGTACGGCGAATCGCACGTCACGGATTGGCCTGCGGCGAGTCACGAGTCAGGTTGCAGCCACGGTGGGTAGCAGCAGTATTACTCACGTCAGGTACTGTTCCGCCGTCAACGGTACGGAAGCCATCATGACGATCTGACCACCTTCTACGGATATCTCGCTAGAGCTTGGATTGCGGATTGCAGGCGGAATTAGAATCGGTACCGAGAAATCAGGCCGGTCTTCCAGTTGTGGTTGTAGATGACTTCTTTCCGGTCCCTTGCTGCTTCGAGTCTCTAGACCTGTGGTGGTAGATGCAGACATTTCGATACCTCATCCAGCCTTCGTAATGAAAGCGCGCGGAGATGCGGGTCAACCGATGTCCGTCGCCGGATCACGCGTCTGCAACAGGAGATGCTCATTGATGTTCCACCATTTCCACTACGCGTACTGCAAGACACCCTCCGGCAAGCATCACCTATCGGGGAAGAGCACGGATCACTGTTCACTTATCTATTTCTCTTCCTGTCTCCGCCATGCCCGCGGAGTTTGCCGACGTGTGAGTGGGTAACCATCGCTCGCCATCACTCCTACTGACTTTGACTGAGGCTAGTCTGACGAATCAGCCGGTGGTTATCGATAATGTAAGTGGCGTGGTGGTGCTGGCTTGACCCATACTAATCTGCTCAATACCTTTCCAGGGTTCGGGTACTATCAAAGCTGGCTTTGCTGGACAGGAGCAGCCGAAATGCTACTTTCCCAACTTGTGAAGCTCTCTTTGCTATGTTCGAACACGTGAATCCAACTGACATCAGTCCGCTGTTCAGTGTCGGTCGTCCGAAGCATCAGAAAGTGATGATGGGGGGACTGGAGGAGTCGGATGTCTACATCGGCAGAAAAGCACAAGAGCTGAGAGGTTTATTGAAGATCAAATATCCGGTGGAGCACGGTATCGTGAGTTTTCCATCTGCACAAGTCGCTTCCCGGATGTCAAACTGAAGACATGGCCATGGCAGGTCACAGATTGGGACGATATGGAGACGATATGGAAGTACGTTTACCACGATGAGCTAGGGACGCTACCAGAAGAAGTCAGTATCAAAACCTGTCACGACAAGCACGCCTGCGGTATCCACTCATTGTCCAGACCCTGCTTACATACCTCAGCATCCAGCACTCCTGACCGAGGCGCCATTGAACCCACGGCAAAATCGTGATGTGGCCGCCCAGATATTTTTCGAAACTTTCAATGTCCCAGCTATGTTTATGAGTGTGCAGGCGATACTGGCTTTGTATGGCATCATCTCAATTCCCAGACAATTTATGACTGATATGGTTTGCATTCGGCTTACAGGTATTCCTCAGGTCGTACAACTGGTATGGTTCTAGATTGCGGAGATGGAGTCACACATGCCGTGCCAGTGTATGAGGGCTTCTCGATGCCACATGCGATTCGACGGGTAGATATAGCGGGAAGGTAAGCTGGTCCTCCTTAAACACCCAGATTGAGCTTACACCCTCGTCCCCTCGGTTCGCTTCGTCCGCTCTATCAGAGATGTTACAGACTACCTCCAACTTTTACTGCGCAAATCCGGTCATTACCTGCATACATCGGCGGAACGAGAGATTGTGCGGACAATAAAGGAGAAGACTTGCTATGTCTCGCCGAATGTGCTAAAAGAGGACAAGGAACTGATGGGGAGGACAGAAGAGTTCAGACTGCCTGATGGCAAGGTGATACACGTGAGTACGCCTGCTTTCATTGGCATTCTTAGTTTTAATCCATCAAGTTCTCGTTTTCCCCCTAGCTGGGGAGCGAAAGATATTGGGCTCCGGAGATACTGTTCAACCCAGAGATAATAGGCTCAGAAGATCCAGGTGTTCCACAGGTGGGCCTGGCCTATCGTCCGTTTTCTTTTTAACGCTCACGCAGCCTTGATGACAGACGATTATCGACTCATTGAACAGAGTGGATCTTGACCTGCGGAAAGGTCTATATAGCAATATTCTGCTAAGTGGTGGCTCGACTCTGTGCAGAGGTACGTCGATTGCGGGTTCTGCTGTGAGCTAGGTATGATTATCTATTCACCTTTTGCGACATTCTAGGATTCGGTGACCGCGTGCTATCTGAAGTGAAAAGACTAGCTCCCCAAAAAGATGTCAAGCTCAAGATTTACGCACCACCGGAGCGAAAGGTAAGCGGATCTGGAATCTTTCGGTGACCTGATCTGACTATGCTCGCATCTAGTACTCGACGTGGATAGGAGGCAGTATTCTGGCAGGACTGAGCACTTTCAAGAAGGTAAAAGGTTCCGTGGCATTTACCATTCATGTTGCCTAACTTCTGGAGAGTTCCCGATAGATGTGGGTGTCCGCAGAAGAATATCAAGAGGATCCCGATATCATCCATCGAAGAGCAATGTGAGATTTGTAGGGGAGACTGTTTTCGCATTTGTAACGACTGGATTGAGTAACGATACTTGTAACGAACTTGACACGACCGTGTATCGCATAATGCACAGCCAGACTTTCCACCCTGGCTTACTGTGCGACTTTGGGATTACGGAGAGAACAGCTACCGGGAAGAAGCCATGTTCCAAACGGCTTTCAGTCAAATTACAGCCACGTGCAAGGGCTACTGTCAATGCGGCAATTCTCGCATCTATTCTGCTACAACCGTCGCGATGCAAAAATGCGGCGCTGCATTGGAGACATTCTTGCTATGCCGGGATCCCAGCTGGGATGGCGAGAATCATGTTTCACCCATTCGAATCAAGCTTGACAAGGTCGAGCCGCTTTCCCTCCCTGCTAACGTCTTCAGGATTCTAGATAAGAATCCGCATACCTCGGGCGAGGCAAACAAATTGTACTCCCAGCTGATGCCTGGCTTCCAATTCCTCAAGTTCTCTACCAATCTTTTGTTTGATCGGTTCTTCTGGGACGAGCGGTTCTTTTACATGCTGGATGTATATGCGCAATCCGTCCAAAGGAGGCTTTTCGCCCCGCGGAAGGAAAGATGCCATCAACTCGAGCTCTCCGAAAAGGCAAGGCGGTGCTACATGGCCGAACATCAGGTGTTTAGGTCGCGAGCCGGTATAGGAGCATTCGATCTAGAAAATATGCAAAGTCGTGTCCAGGTTAGTCAAGCGACAGATGCGGTAAAAGACGGCATAGTACGCACAAAGATGGCTCGAAGGGTCCCGCTTGCCCATTTTTCGGCTGCGACTTGCCATACCTTGGTGTTCAACTGTTTCGCTATTACTCCAGTTGTATAACTCTCCACATCGCCGAAAAATAAGATTTCTGCCCCTTCCTTTTCTAGATTCACTTTACCCGCCGTCGGTCGATCGTGTCCGATTCGAATGAAAAATGCTGATGATTCGTAATTTCCTTGCGTTGTCGTTCCATGAGAGACTGGAAGCTCGAGTACTGACATGATAAGCTCTTTGCCTGTAGTAGCTGAGGGACAAGTACGCAATGGTAACCTCTGAGTAACCGGAAAGGCCGGTGTGCTAGTACGGAGATTAGACACGGATGCAGCATTCGCGTCTCGGAATCCTCGAACTCACGGACAATACTGCACTCCTACTCCTGCCCTGAGCTCATACGCTGGCTGTAGTTCCACTCCTTCGACGACAGCAACATCATCTGAAGGTGCGTTTGCGGAGGGAAGAACTCCTGGCAAGACGGTATCTATGCTTTTCGGATCCTGGTTCGCAGCTTCGGCTTCTTTGAAGTTCTTGTGCTGCTTGTTCTTCCCTTTTAGAGCCATATTTAACGAGGTCAACAGCGAGGATTTCCTGCGCATTTTTGGTGGCCTTTCTGTCCCTTGGCCCTTCCCGGATAAGGTGGGGAGTCGACGATTTGATAGACTATGCGCTGCGTGCTCGGTGTGGCTTCTGGAAGGTCCTGAAGACGAGACTGCGGACATGGCTTTATGGTCCACTAAGCCTGTTTCTGTCAAGATCAATTTCTCCTGCATACCTTGTCGCCAGTCATCGGATGGGAACGACTCTGCCCAACATCCAAGCTCGGGCCACACATCGCCTTGATAGACTTTTGCGATTTTTCGAAGGGTCGTTAAGCTGGCATACACGGGACGACGTCCGGACAGGATCGACGGACATGTTTTGTTGATGGATGCTGGATCTTGAGGAAAAGCCGGAGCTGGTGGGCTCGGAAGGGAACCCGTGGCAAGGACAAGGGAAAGCGTGTGGTCGAAATGCGCATGTGTGATCAAGTACGAGCTGTATAGCAAACCCATCGTGAATCAGATCCCGGGCAATGGGCTCTTCTCGTCCTCACTCACGTCAAGTGACTGAATAGCCAAGCAGCTTTCAATACTGGTGTTTGATAATCCCCAGGCCATTCCAACCCTGGGAACAAGAGCTCCTCTTCCACGTGCACCTGCTCGTGACCTGCAATCCCCAGCTTACTAATAACGGGTGGCGGATTCGAGTTGAATGTAGATGTGATATCTATCCTACTCGTGGTTGTTGCGGTAAGCGGCGGTGTTTGAAGAGCTACCTGTTCACCGATTTCAGGCGATGAAGGTCTTGAAACGGTCATCGATGGTTGTGGAAACGCGTTGACATTCGGTAAAGCTGGACTAGGATACTCTGAAGCTTCGTGAAGGCGCCGAAGAGCCTTGGTCAAAATTGCTTGGTGAAGTAACGCCGTAAGAGCACCAATACCACAACCTGACGTACAGAGTGACTCTCTTTCAGTACACGCTGCGGATGTCCCCGACGATTCGCTGCTTACCTCCCTCGAGTGCCATCCAACCCTCATCCCATCTACTCTCATACGGCTTGCACATGTAGCCAAGCACATCTCCTTCAAGCGGACCTCCTCCTGCTCCGAGGCAGACAATCTCGAAAGCTGGCTGTGTCCGTTGCTCCTCTGCCATGATGCAGCTCTTGCGAGGAAACGGGAGCGGCCAACTGAAACACAGCGTCGAGAAGCGTCGTCAATCGTAATGTGGTGTTCAGATCTTGAGCGTATCGAGCTGCCGGTCTGTGTGACTGTCGAAGGTGGACGAAGGATATATACCGTTGAGTCGAGGTCTTCGAATTGCGCGGTATCGGTCCGAGACGCGTAATGATTTTCTATCAACAGCGGTGTAGTGAAACCGACAATGACTGGATGATATACGAAGTTGCCAGCTACAGTGACTTGCCCAAATTCTCGTCAAAGCATAAATGCAGCATTCGACGTCACGCACGGTTGTTTACGGTTGTTTACGGTTGGGTTCTCCTATCTGAAACATGCGCGAAGTACTAACTTGCGGTCATCGCCCGCCTTCCGGTCGATCCTTTGTTCCACGCGCGCATTAGGTCGTCAAGCAGTATATAGTTTCCCATTCGCCAAGGCACCCGCGCTCATTCCTCCTCTATTCCTGTTCGCTATGTGATGGAACCTCTTGGGTAAGCATTTCAATAGATCTTCACTGAGCGCCTGCAGTGCAAGGGTCTCTTGGAATTCGAATTTGAAGTGCTCAGCCTGCATGTGATCATACCGAGTTGATATGATACTCTTCATGAAGCCCGAATATGTGTCAATGCAACACCTCAACTAGGTTCATTCAATCTACAGCAAAATCCAATGCATATACCACCGACAACAAGCGTAAACCCCTCCCAATACCAAACCGAGAGAGGTAAAAGGAGGAATCCATTATTCTATAATACAGCCAGTTCCTCGCAAGGTAAGGTGTGGTTTTGTATGAGTGTGCTCCTGCACACATTCTAGTAATATTCGGATGGACGAGCCTCTCTATGAATCCGGCAGCACTTGCGCGAGACGCCGAGGTTTGCTCGATATCCGAAACCAGGAATCATCGACGGGACTGCGGTACTCTAATAGTCACCTTCCCCGACGAATTCCCTCCAACTCTGCAGTACGCAAACGCACTGTGTCAGCAGACAGCTCAGGGCAAACCGATGCGACTTCGCTACTTACTTTGACTTCAGAGGGGATGTTGCCTTCTGAATATGGTTCAAGAGCACCTTGAGGGATCTGCTTTGCCAAGGCTTCAACGAAAAGCTGTGCGCATTGGGCATTGTTGATTAACTGGTCGCAAGTGCATTGCAGTTAGTTCGAGTTCAACGTGCTGGACGACCTTATACGCACAACAATACCAAAGTCGACGGCATTCCTTCGTGCAACGTAATCCTCATCCACGGTGTCCTTTCCTCGGCTTCGAGCCAAGTTGATGACCGCCTGGATCTCGTATTCTTCAAACACTTCCCGCAACTTTCTCTTGTCCTTTGTGGGGAAGAAGATTTTCTTCGCAGACTGTTACGACAGGAATGGACTTTAGTTGTCGGTCCTGGCATGATTCTGACTGGGCAACTAACGACATATGGTATCGAGTTCAGAAAGGTTTCGACAGCGTGGTTTGTGCAGTAAAGCTTGTAGCCCAAGTTTTGTAACTCTACGGCCACTGACTTCATTTCTGGCTGCGTGACGTCGCCTCCGATCAGAACACCGGAGCCGACCTTGGGTGGCTTGAAGCCGTTGACGGAGCAGAGAGCTAGGGGAATGCACAGCGTTAGAAATGCGGTAGGCTGGGCTGGGAGTTTCAGGCCATGCTTACCTGCCCAGTAAGCTTCCCATCGGTCCTTTCCGAACGAGGCGACTTCACCGGTACTGGCCATTTCTAATCACACGAGGGATAAGCGATCTGTGTTGGCCCTGCCACAGGATATTCGACTCACCGACACCCAAGAACGGATCAGCGCCTGCAAGTCGGGTCCACGAGAACTGGGAAACCTTGATTCCGACGTAATCCCTCTTTTCCTTCATAAGGTCAATTGGCTCAGGAACGTTAATGCCCGTAATGGCAGCACTGGCAATGTCGATAAAGTTGTGTCCTAGCACCTTGGAAACAAAGGGGAATGAACGAGACGCTCGCAAGTTGCACTCGATGACCTTTAGTTCGGCCTCTTGGCCGTCAGCCGAGGGCTTCCGGATGACCTGCATGTTGTAAGGACCCGAAATGTCAAAAGCTTTGCCGACCTTTTCGGCAATGACCTTGAGCCTGTCCAAGTCGGCATCGGAAAGAGAGTAGGGCGGCAGGACGAGGGTGGCGTCACCAGAATGAACGCCGGCCTTTTCCACGTGTTCGGACACGGCGTGAACGAGCAACTTGCCCTTATGGGCAACGGCGTCAATATCGATTTCTTGGGCATTGTCGATGAATTTGGAGATGACGACAGGATGATCAGGGGAGACGTTGGCCGCAGCGGAAAGGTTAAATTCCATCGTGGAGTCATCCCAAACCACGTTCATGGCGGCACCAGACAAGACGTAGGAAGGTCGAATGAGGACGGGGTAACTAACATGCGGCGTAATGTCAGCATTTCCATTTTGGTTGTGGCGTGATTCCGATACTTACCCAACCTGGTTGGCGAATTCCTTGGCCTGCTCCACGGACGTGGCTTCCGTCCAAGCCGGCTGATCTACGCCGATCGAGTCCAGGATGGACGAGAACTTGTGTCGATCTTCTGCATTGTCGATCTGCTCGGGATCGGTACCGAGGACATTTAGTCCCGCCTTCTTCAATCGCAAGGCAATGTTCTGAGGCAATTGACCTCCCACGCTAACAATCACACCTTCGGCAGCCTCGAGTTCGTAAATGTCCATGACTCGCTCAAAGCCCAATTCCTCAAAGTAGAGTCGGTCGGCTTCGTCAAAGTCGGTCGAAACAGTTTCGGGGTTGTAGTTGATCATGATCGTCTTCTTTCCCTGGTTTCGAACTGCTCGAGAACATGTCACGGCACACCAATCGAATTCGACACTGCTTCCGATGCGGTAGACACCACTACCGAGAACCATGGTTCCGTGCTCATCGAACTCGATATCGTGTTCGGTAGCGTTATATGTGGTGTAAAGGTAGTTGGTGTAGGCAGGGAATTCGGCAGCAAGCGTGTCGATTCGCTTGACGAAGGGAGTGATTTTCTGAGACTTTCGGAGTTGTCGGACCTCGGCTTCGGTAGTCTTGGTCAAATCGGCAATCTGCTCGTCGGAGAACCCGGTTCGCTTCGCGGTCAACATGATGTTCCTGTCGATTTTATCCAGAGGGGTGTTTTCCAGCGCTTTGTAAACCTTGACAATGTTCTCGAGCTTATACAAGTACCACTTGGTGATCTTGGTCAGATCGTGGATTCGGTCAACCGAGTAATCAAGGTTGAGCATGGCATGCGCAATGGCGAACAATCGTCGATCGTTGTTGTTCGTCAAGGCTTCGTCAATGTTCTCGGGTTGCCAGTAAGCACCGAAACCGTTAAACCTGGGGTCAACTTGACGGATAGCCTTTTGAAGCGATTCTTCGAATGTTCGACCGATAGCCATCACTTCACCAACAGACTTCATGGCGGATCCCACCGTTCGTTCGACGTATTGAAACTTTGCCAAATCCCACTTGGGAATTTTAGTGACAATGTAATCGAGAGACGGCTCGAAACAGGCGGTGGTCGTTTTGGTGACTGCGTTGGGCAATTCAGGAAGAGTGTGCCCAAGAGCGATCTTTGCAGCGGTGTAGGCCAACGGGTATCCAGTTGCTTTGGATGCCAATGCACTGTAGATCAACGGTGAGCTTATATAACATTATTATTCGACGGCAGGACTCACGAGGATCGACTGAGACGAGCGTTCATTTCAATGACCATGTACTCGCTGCTCTCCGGGTTGAGTGCATACTGCACATTACATTCACCGACTACGCCGACGTGCCTGACAATCTTGATAGCAGCGGTTCGAAGCATGTGGTACTCCTCGTCCGTAAGGGTCTGAGAAGGTGCCACGACAATCGAGTCACCTGTATGTGTTCCGAGAGGGTCAAAGTTTTCCATGTTGCAACAGATGATGGTGTTCTATGACGCAGGATCAAAATCCTAGGTTCAGCACTCTGACGCCAATTTCGGGAGACAAGGTACGTACATCGGCGGCATCTCGAACAACTTCATATTCGACCTCTTTCCACCCCTTCAAACTCTTTTCAATGAGAATCTGCGGTGAGAGACTCAAACTCTTGGCTGACAAGTTTCGGAGTTCTTCCTCGTCGTGAGCGAAACCGGAACCGAGACCACCGAGAGAGAAGGCAGATCGGACGATGATGGGGTAGCCGATTTCAGCAGCAGCGTCAAGAGCTGCCTGCGTGGAAGAGACGGCGACCGAGTGTGCGGCGGGAATGTTGATTTCTGAAGAGGTGTTGAAAATGTTTAATTCAGTATTTCGGCTGATGGAGGAGAGAATCCCCGGACTCACCGTTCAAAGCCTGCACAAACAAGTCTCGATCTTCACTAACCTCAAGCGTCCTGATGGATGTACCCAACACTTTGACGCCCAATCGCTCTAGAACACCCATCTTATCGAGCTGAATACCGACATTCAGAGCACTCTGACCTCCAAAGGTGAGCAGGATACCATCAGGTCGCTCCTTTTCGAGGACATAAGCGACATAGTCGGCGGTGACTGGGAGGAAATAGACCGAGGAAGCGAGGTGGTGTGATGTTTGGATGGTTGCAATGTTGGGGTTGATAAGGACGGTTTCGATGTTGGACTCTTTTAGAGCCTTGATGGCTTGAGAACCTGAAAGATCGCAAAAGAGCTTTCAGCAACAGAATTCACGCAAGATCCGAGACGCAGCACATACCAGAATAATCGAATTCACCAGCCTGACCAATGGACAGACCACCGGAACCGACGACCAGGACCTTTTTGACATCCGGCTTTTCCAGCCTAGGCAAGACTTTGCTCGAAATTCTCCTGGCAAGCTCGGACGGCGAGTTGAGAGTAGGCTCTCCGGAGTCCGCTTTGTGGTAGTCACCTACTGCCGGGGCAGCGATAGCTCGCGCAGACTTGGAGGTGCTAAAGAATCGGGTCGAGGTAGTCGACAGCGGGTTCAACAACGGTCGAGCCGATGCGGATGGGAGATGCAGGGATCGAGTTGACGATCGGAGAGATCGTAATGTTGAGCGATACATGGTAGATGAAGTGCTGAGGAGGGACGTCGAGCGAGATCACCGATAAATTTTGGGTCGAGAGGGGCACTGCGTCACACAAGATGCACAGGCCGAGATGCGCGGTGTTTACGGGGGATAAGCCCTAGAGAAGGAAAAAGAGTGTTACCTGTGATGAAGCTGGTTGACCGCAATAGCAAGTTGACAGGAGAATGCTGGTTGAATTGAACGTTTTGATTCTACACCGTCTTGCGGATTCAGACCGCGGTATGGGAAAGATAGTGAACGCCCCGTTGGCGGTATCGCGGTCAGAGCGCAACGAGCGCAACGAGATAAGCGGCTAACGTCTGGTCAGTGTCTGGTCGCGCAATCGAAGGGGAAAAAATTGAGTCAAGCAGATTGCGGATCCAAGTAAGCAAAAGCGCGGGTCGGCCGAAACAAGGCGAGAGTGGTAGACGGTGCCCCAACATGACAGGCGGGAGTCTCAGAATAATTAAACTAATTATGGTGAAGCGATCGAGAGTAGCAATCTGTTGGCATTCAGGAGCTCTACATTCACGTTTTGTTAGAGTCATTCTCTATCGAAAGAAACAACTGCAAGCCGCAATACGTTAATCTCTGCACATTAAAGAAGGCACCCCATCACACCGAGCATGGAAACAGATCGAAGCATGCTGCTCCTTGGATTTCACATTTCGCCGCTCTTCAAGCTTGCTATTTCACTGTCAACCGTTGCGTTCGGTGTCCTCGTTGCTGTGTCTACGATGTCCTGGTTATGGCGAAAGAAACTCGTATTCCACGGCAAGGTGCGCTTATTCGATGAGATTCTGAATGACTATGCTCAACATCTTTCCAACCAGCATTGTTACGTGACTGGCGGCTCATCTGGACTTGGCCTAGCATTGTCGGAATACTTGGCAACGCAAGGTGCTCATGTGACTATTGTCGCTCGTGACGTCAAGAAGCTCGAGGGAGCAAAGCTCACAGTAGAGGTACATCCACGCTCCACTGTGCACTGCTCATCGCTAACGACGTCGACACGCTTCGAATTCCCTTTAAACAGCAACACCGGATCTCGGAATCGCAGCGAATAGTGACAATATCGGCCGACCTGACCTCGCAAGCCGAATCCATCAAAGCGTATCAAGAAGCCATCGCTCAACATGGCGGTCTTGAGCCGAGCAATGTCTTCCTCTGTGCCGGACATGCAAAGCCTGGGTTCTTCGTCGAGGCGAACGAAACAGATCTGCGCTTGGTTAGTCCTGCGATTGGAAGAAGCAGCCTCGGCTAACCGTACTGTGCGAAAAGGGTTTGGACGGAACATATTGGGTGTGCGCTTGGACGGCGCAGGTGGGCTAAACGCATTCGCCTTCTGGGCTCGACACTGAAATTCCGGGTTGCTAGATCGCAGGGAGAACCATGATGGCTGCGAAAGAAAAGGGCACTCGAATCGTTTTCGTGGGATCGTTTCTTGCTCTCACGACTTTTGTCGGGTATGCCGGTTACGCGCCGGGAAAGTACGCAGTGAAGGGTACGTGAACCCGTTCGTAATAAGCGACGTCGGCATCATGACCATATTTTATCCTCTGATACAGGCCTCGCCGATACCTTGCGATCCGAGTACCTCTTGTACGGAATCAGTATCCATCTCTACCTCCCTGCGGGAATCCTTTCTCCAAATTATGAAGTTGAGAACCGCACGAAGCCTGAAATCACCAAGACTATCGAAGAAGGGGATGCACCGATGACACCAGAGGATTGTGTAAAGTGTTTGATAAGGGGTAAGCCGTGGTCCGTCGACCATAAGGATGTCCAATACTGATTTCACCTGTTTCCGTTCAAGGTTTGGAACGGGGATACTTTCAGATCACAAACGACCTGATCACCGATATTCTGCGGGTCGCTTCCAGAGGAAACGCGCCCTGGAACAACATTCTGTGGGACTGGTGTCTGCTCGGGATCTCAGCTGTACGTCGCGATGCGTTGCGTAACAAGGGAAGAAGGCTCATTCGCGGACTGACTTGCAGATCGGTGTGCCGATATGGAGGTGGACGATTGATTCTCAGGTGAAGGGTCACAAAGCGACACACGCGAAGCGAATGGAGGCGTCCACAATATGAAGATCGTGCGGAATGATGGACATGGATAGGTCGGTGGCAGGCGTTCCCAACGGGCAATGCAATATCGGCATCTCTTCATGCTGCTTTGCGGCACTGTTTGCAGCAAGTCTGCAGGTATGGACGACCGGACTCCGATGCACCCTTCGCGAACACTTTGCTCCCTCTTTTGGACCGTAACACTTGGAGCGTTACATGTCACGAGCGCCACCTCATGTTATTGAATTGACCTCAATCAAACAATTCGGCTTCCATATACCCAACACGTTACTCCCGGTGCATCCTACTTGGGAACCATCTCGTCCTTCTGCGTCATTCCCAGCGTCCGCGTTGCAATACGTTGTCAAGTGTGATCTTCCGCACGCTGAGGGGAGGAAAGCGATGACATATGCCCCCTATCATTCCTCTGGGTATTCTGTTTCCGGTTATCCTGTTTCAACAACGCAACCTGGCTTGACAGCGCCCGAATTCGATTCATCTTCCCAACCTCTGCTCAACACCTCGCCATCGCTGTACTGCCCTGTCCCACTCTTCCAACTGGAACGACTCAACAGAAGATACACCTCCTTTGGACTGTGATACAGAGCATTGGCTAATCAAGGTATGCCGTCAGCGTGAGAGACCGGGTATGACCGTCCTGAGGAGAGCAAAGGGACGTACAAGATTTCCGTGACGCGAAGCGGCCAGAAAGGGTAACCATAAATTTCTGGTGGATCGCTCGGCAGCAAAGCCTTGAGCGCGCGATACGGGAGAGGCTGGCGGTGCGCGCTGGAGACGGTCTCAATAGGCAGTGGGTGAATGATCAGCAAACATGGCTCGTGTTGGAATTGCAGGTAATCTGGCAGTAGGTACCACTTCATTAGTCTCCCGTGTTTCGTTTTGAAGCGATTTCTGGAGAGAGAAGACATACCTCTTATACGCTTATCGACAGTATTCTGAGTAATATCAGCGGACTTTACGCCGTCCTGTATCAAGTCCCTCGTCAGGCGCGCAATCATCGTACCGCCCTCTGCAGTTGCCCGCGGTAAGACATGTACCATGACGGGTTTACTCGAAGACGTCGTGGGGAGGACAGAAGGTAGGTCGGGGAAGAATGTATAGGTCCTTGCGATGGGTTTGAGTGTCGTACTTTTAGGGATAGATGGTTCGTTCGGCGTGGTAGTTTGGGATGTGAAGGCTGAGGCGTCGTCGACAGGTGGTTGGTCGATCCGGACCCAGTCACGCTCTTGGTCTTGTGAAGAAGAGCTCAGCGGCGTAGTATTGCCATTGGGTGTGCTGACAGCGGAAACGGCGGTTGGCGACTGTTCCGATGTTACAGAAGTCGAAGGTGGATACCTGTCATCAACGTATTACCGTCAGTATACTTGTGCAATACTTTGATAACACACCACTCTGTGATGTTCCCCGATGCCGAAGGGCGTCTGGGGGACTGCTTATGTCGTTTTGCAGTCCTCAGCTCACCACGCTGCGGCTGTAGATTACGCCCAGCCCTGACCTCTGTCTGGAATAGACATCTCGCTCTTCCTTGTCTCTTCCCACCTCGTTTATAAGATTCCGACTTACCTCTCCATCTCCCACTCGTCGATCAGCCCTATGAATCCTCGCAGATCAGCTCAGAGTTTCCGTGCCCACCGCTCCCTTTCGTCCTCCATAGCTCGAGCTGCAACTCACCATCTTCACTCCACACGCTGATCTCCCCAATGCCATTGTGCGCGGCCCAAGCTGTGATTCGTGTCAGAGTCTCTCCTGCGCATCTTCTAGCCTGCTCTTGGCCCTCTTCCGTGTTCGTCTCCCATTCCTCGGGAAGGACTAACGAGAAAGCAACATGACGTGGAACTGATCCGCCGTTTGCTGTACTTGTTTGTGAAGAGGTGGAAGTCGAGAATTCTATGGCGGTAGAGAGGCGGGAAGCGACAAGGTCGGCCGCGTGAATGGCTAGAAGTAGTGGTCGGAGGACTAGGGAGTCGAGGGACATGACGAAGAGGGCTGAGTAGTATGACAGAAGATGCATATAGGTAGAGGTGGTTCAACCTACTGATGAGCGAATTCGAGCTGATATATATGATGACCTCCACCGGGCGGAAGCGAATGTGAGAGGTGAGTTTCAACATGAATATTGGAAGGAATTCATGCGCGTCCTCTGTCTTTTTCTGCTTCTTTCCCACTCTTCCTCGCACCCTGATCATGGCAGAAATCGCCCGCTCGCACCTCGTCCACTCTTCCATCAGAGGCCAGACTGCAACTCGCCGCAAACAGGTGGAGGGAGGAACCACGAGCAAGGACAAGAAGAAGCGCGAAAAGGATCCAGGGGATAGACAGAGTGTGAAAGCGGTGTTGACCTCGCCTTGGCTTGTGCAATGGGGAGCACTAGTACAGGAGGAGGTCTTGGAGATGCTCTGTAAAGGGGATATGGAGCAGGTGAAGGCTTATCATGGGCAGAGGGAGAGGAGGAAACGAGGTGAGTTGCGGCAGGCGAGGAGACAGTACGGTTGGAAGGTGACCACGCTGCCGAGAGCTGTGGAAAGACATATCACGAGCAGAGTCATTGCTCCTGGATGTTTCCTCAGCTTGCCGTCAGCGAAGTGAAAGGATCAAAGCGGACACTGCCGGCTCTGCATATTCGCTCTAGCTAGCGAGATGTCGATAACGCGGCAAGAAGTGCAGTCGGATTGGAACGGGCTACGACGCATGTTCAGACATATGTTAGGGATCCTCGTTATCCCGCTCGTGCCAACTGTTCTCCTCCTCATCCCTAGCCTCCGTGAAACCAGGCGCACCTTCAGTTCCCTCGCTAACACCTCCACCGGTCCTATCAACCATCACCTTTGGACTGAATGAAACCATCAAACGCCTCGACCGCACACGCCTTGATCTCGAGATCTCAGTCGATGCCCTGATCGCAGGACATCCGGACTTCCCATACGCACCACAACACCCAGGTGGACTGATCCCAACCGCTCCGGCGCTACCGGCGGGCCCTTCGAGGATCGGTAGTACCCCGCCCACGCCATTACGAGCCGTGTTTGTCTGTGTGGACGATATCAACCCGCGCGAGCTGGTCGACCATGTGCCAGGATACGTGACTGGGTGGAATGCGCTGCTTGCGAAGTCCAAGGCGCGATTGGAGGAATGGGTACGGGCAGGAGGTGAAGATAGGCGGGAACGGGTGGAGCGGTTGGTGAGAGAAAAGGAGATGTGGTTGGTTCCGTTGCCAAAGGGGTCGGAGCAGGTCTTGGCTCATGCCGTGGGGCTGCGACGTGTGGGCGTGATGGGTGTAACAGTAAGCTTTGGGTTTCGCGGCTTCTGCGTTCTCCCTTCTGACGAGTATTCCACAGAACGACTTTCCCGCGCTTCCCACTATCATATCGCACCTCGTCTCAGCACAGATGCGTCCGTCCATGCCTCCGTTCCCACTCCACGCAGTCGCGCCGTCAGCCCTCACAACCCAGATTTACGCCCCGACTCTCCTCAAGGCGGTACATACGACCACACCAGCGGATCCGAAGGCACGTAAAGCCAAACGTGTGGCAGGTGTTCGACTTGCACGCGATGAACAGAAACGAAAGCGCCGGGAAGACGTCGAGCGAACGCGGAGGACGCTTGGATTTAAGGTTGGAGAAAAGTGGTATGGCGGGACGGAGCAGAAGAAGAGGGATCGTAAAGAAAAGCGGGAGAAGACGCAGAGGGTTAAACAGATGGTGGAGAATAGACAAAAGAAGAAGGCGGTCAAGGAGAAAACTGCGAAGCCTCGGAAATATACAGAAAAGCGGTTGGATACGTGAAGGCAGGTCTATAGTAGAGAGGGACGTTATGATGCATAAATGAAATTCCGTCACCCTATCGCTCGGTTTCACACTGGCTGGCACGAATCTTACTGCGCTGATCGCCCCGAGCTCGCGGCCGTATCCGCGGACAGGCCACGACAGCGCCATCGGGGTCCCACTTGCGACCGGGAGACCTCAGTATCTTCACTAGAGTACATGGAGATTTCGACCTTCCACTCTATAACACAACTCCTTTCTTGCCTAGACATAGGTGACTGGTAGGAGCCGAAGAAAGCTTAGAATATTGGGGAGCAGGCCTCTTAGTTGTAACCCTGCGCACATTCTTGTGCTGACTGCGGAGACAGGCTACTACGTGAATGTCGACCGATGCTATTCGCTATCAAAATGTTGTGTAGAATAGACCGCTTCAAATGAATATAGTTGAACATCTGTCCTCGTCTTCGGTAGCGACGGTGTCACTCCAAGGCGAAGTTGTAACACGACAAAGCGTTGTACATCTCTGGGCCACTTCCTTCCCAGCAAAACCTATCACGCTGAGTTCAAGGAAGCGATTCGCTTCGAATTTCGGTATACAGGAGTAAGATGACAATGCCGACGAAATCCCGACGAGACTATAACCACACAATTTCATCATCGCTCTCTTCCTGCACCGGCGCCGTCTTTTGTTTCTTGCTTGGACGATTCTTGATATCCAGGACCGCGGCGGCCCGTCGTTTCGTTGTCCCATCGCTCCAGGCGGAAGACGAAGCAGGACCGCGTAGTGTCGCAGGCATCACCTTCATCTTGCGGACCTCGACCGAGACACTGTCGGTTGAACCTGTGTACAGCTGGTCTTTCGAGTTTCGATTATGTTCCTTGAGATTGCGCAGCGTTCTTGCCGTGGTATCTTGATGTTGTTCTTCATTCTCCTGTGATGCGGGATACTGATTATCGGAAAGGTCGTATACGAGCAATGCCCTCGCCATTTGGTTGGCATCCAGAACCGACTCGAAGATGACGTCTTGACACAATTCCTCGAGCGCGCCAGCGGCTTTCGAAAAGATCGTGTACATCGACTTTGTGACCGGGGTATGGGGCGCAATCGCAGTCGGCTGTTCCTCGATGTAAATCCTCATCACCTCCCCCTCGGGACAGCGAGCCCATACCTCAAATCCGCCAGACTCTTCCGCCTCGTTCTCCTCTTGGTATCGCTCGAACCAATCCCTATCCCACTGGTCCAGCAGTACTCGTCTCGCAGCGTTCTTCGCTTTCTCGTATGTATCCCAACTGCTCTTCTCCTTAGTTTCTTCAGCTCCGTCGTTGTGGTTGTCCTGCTGCCATTGCATGACCCTATAAACGGATTTGTGATGCGGGTTTCCTCTCGATCTGGGTTTTACGACGGTCGGCGTGGGTGGGGCTGGTTCCAAAAAGCTCGACGCGGAGAGGAGAGCGTCGGCAGGTGATGGGCGCTGATTCATCGTGTCGATAGGCGGAAGCGTGAGTTTTGGCAACGATGCTTCTGGCACTGCAGGTGCTGCGTTAGTTGTTGGTGAGGATTCCGTGGGCTTCTCTGCACTCTTGTCCTTGCCAGACACCTCCTTCTTCTCGATCCAGACCGTAAACACCTCCCCCTCGGACGAACTGGCCTCAATGCAGAACTTCTCACTCTCGTCGTACACCTTGGTTTTCACCCTCTCATTCCCCTCGTCATCGTACTCTTCATCGTCGCTGTCGTATTCATCGGCACCCTCGGGCGTCACGTTGTATTCCTCCCAAAAGTCCCGATCCCATTGCGAGAGTTTGTCTTTCGCTGCATCTCGAGCATCTCGGTACGTAGGCCAGGAAGAGGAGATCTCGGTCGTATCGCGGTACATCCGGTTATCCTCGGTGCGCAGCATGACATGGTAGAGGTATTCTTTGGCGTCGGCCATCGCGAAGCGGCCTGAGTTAGAGAGATTCCATTAGCGGTTTGTTTCGTGTCGACGTACATGTCACCCACGAGGACTAGTAAGGTTCCAGCTGGTATACGCGAGTGTAGAACGATCTGAACGATCAAGGTATAGGCTAAGGCTGTAAGGAGACGAGGGAAGGTCCCTGGAAGACAATCTTCATCAGCCGGTCATCACCTGCACGAGGTGGGGTCTCAGAAACGAGATCGACGCGTTTACTGGCTCGCGTCTTCGACTTCCGCTTCACATTAGGGCAGATGATTCACACAGCGGCAATCCGCCAGTTAGCACCTTGGTTCCGCTTCATGTCCCTCCGTTTACATGCCGACCTCACGTTACAGCTCCCTCTTCCAGCCCGGATTACCCCTTGAGGATATTCTCCAGGGAATACACAAGCGACTTGGGCAATTCGACTCATCGCAGACTTTTGTTGTTCTCGCCCCTCGAAGCATGCGCAGACAATATCATTCGCACTGCCACGAAGCTTCAACTGACTCTACTTCAGCGCGATTAGGACTTCTTCACCTGCGCGATGACGAGGGGACCACGGGAATGACGAAAGTGGAAGATTCCTGGCCCCTCCCCCTCCCCCCCTGCTCTCATATCGCGGAAAGAGCCTACACGGTTACAGTAAATCCAAAATGACACTTCCGATGCGGAAACGTATTCACTTTCACATGCCTCCCCCGAGAGCAATAAAGTCCGCGAACAGTTTGATAGCAAGGTATAATCGCACAAATTCACCTACGTTCCCATTGCCTCCTACCTCCTGCCTTCCGACTGAGATTTCTGCAGCACCTCGTTGTTAGGAGTTTTGGCATGCGCTCGTTGTTTCATTACACCCTTCTGCAGCCTAGACGGCGGATTTGCCGTCGCCAGCAGATCCGACCTTGTTTTCCAGATTCTTCTTCTCAGACCTTTTGTACAGGAAGTACCACGCGCCAAGTCCGAGCAGGGACACACCAACGACTATCGATACGGTGATGACCAGCGATTGGTTCTTCTCCAAAAAATTGCCCTCCTTCTGCTCAACCGCTCGTTTGAGCAGTTGCTGATCACGCGATCCGTCGAAAATTAGCAACACAATCGGTCGTCCCACAAGTTGACAGAAAACCCACTGGTATTCTAGTTTCAACGCCAGTTGCGGAACTCTTTGAAGTGATGGTGGAAGAGGACATGCCAATGGGAAGCTGGTTGTGAATATGTAGTCTGAAAGATGACTATCGTCGAATTATTAAGATCGGTATTGGGTTGTCGGATGGTACCATTAGCAGTCCCTGGCTGCAAAGACTTTATGCTTCGATGCTGTATATAAGTTAGAATCTTAACTATCCATCGATCCAATGCAGAGCTTCCGTTCAGAGTCTGTCCTCATCATATCGTTCCCTTCTTCATTTCGCAGATAGCCCCTTCAGGACCCATTCGAAAGGTTGGTCAAGGGATACCAGTCTGTAACCCGCCAGAGTAGATTGCGACCCGCTCCTTTGATCCCCTGTCCCTTCGCCGGCAGGCGACGACCATTTTCACGAAACATCGAAGCATCAAACGTCGACTTATCAACTTGTTTTGACTCGAGCGCGAGCCAGATATTCCCGCATGAGGTTGCAGCCGAGAGGGCTGATGTGACATCGGAAATATGATCTGTGAAGCCACAAAGGTGAAAGGCGGCCCGCTGCTGATGGGTTGCACGGAAGAAAACAACAAGCTCTATAACGATAATGACCGTCTATATTCACTCCGAAGATACTGATTGCTTCATCAGTACACTGGGCTCCAAGCTATCTGAGCCCAACCTTCTGGATTCCACCAAGCTTCCCAAGGATATCGGCCCTTAGGCGTCCGTCCATGCAAGACCTGTGCGAGTGCCCCGTACCTCGAAAGCGGGAGGAGGTTTCTTGCAAAGCTCTCAGCATTCCCGACGGCCGTTTGAGCAGACGGACGCATCAAGGGATCCTCCTGCAACCATTGTTTAAAAAGCGAGAGGACCAACTGGTTCGCATGATTCTAAGACTTTGCGTAGTGTTTGACGTGTTTTGCCCAGTCGACAGTTCCCATATCGGTTTCTGGCAAGTCGCGTCGAAAGAAGAGTCGGAACAGGACATCCGCGACCGCATAGACGTTGCCTTTGGTCGAGACGCAGCCTTTGAACTTTGTACTAGAATAGCGGATGTTCAGAGCTTCGTGCGCTGCGAAATACGCCACCCCGGTCTCTTCCGAAGACGGTTTCTCCATTCCACTCTCCTGGTTGCGCCAAAGGGGCGTCGAGTATTCAAAGTCGGTCCATACAGGGGTAAGGTTGTCGTCGAAAAAGAGATTGCTGTGATGAATCCCGTTGTGCAACACTCCACGAGCGTACGTCTGCGCGACTGCTTGCATCGTCAAGGCGAACATGACGAGGGGGAACTCTATAAACGGAATGAGTCAGCTTTTGCGTGTGGCCTCTGATGAAATCGGTTAGCTCACGCATGGGGCCATCTGTTTGTCCATTCGAGAACCTTTGGATGCGAGTCGTTCAGGGGTACACCTTCAATCCGAGCTATCAAAGATGGCGATCAGATTCCTCTCACCTGACACCTGGTGGCCCTTGAGGTAAATGGGTACTTACTGATAAGCTTTGCATTTGTCTGCATCGAGAAAACTTCATACGCAATGATCTGCTGCATACCAGGCGCTCCTACCAAGCGGATCAAGGCCCCTATCTCGCGATAGAACGATCGAAGAGCTGGGTTGTCCGGAACATGGTTCTGATCAAGCAGAGTTCTCGGCGTAGAAACCTCTGTTGCCATCGCGTCCTTTAGGGTTCAACAGACATCGCACTCGCAAGGCACCTTGAAACTCCACGAATACTCTTTCAAGGCGACGTCGTTGTACTCGCGAGTGAGATCTGGCGACCCGTCTTTGTTGAAAAGCGCATGAACTCTGCTCTCGACCGATGCGGAACATCCAGTGATCTGCGTCGCTAGCGTCTGCGCATGAGAGTGATCTCCAACCGCTTCGTAGTCGCTCGGGCGTATGATGGCGAGAAAAGCTTCTCGGAGCAAGGTTGGTTGATCATCTCCCCGAAGATGTTCGAGAATACGGGTGTCTCCATGACGAGGCCTTGATGCGAGTTCGGGAATGCTGCTGATGAGGTGAATAAGGGAAAGCGTTCGAGGTGTATCTGCTCTGAACCGTGCTGCGGGAGGAGGGGGAGGTCGTGCTTTGATGCCCTGAACCACGGAAGCGTACGTCATACCGAGTCTCTGGGAGGTCTGAAGAAGCTGCAAAGAGGTGAAACTGAGTAAGTCGTTGTTGTATGCAAGCGAGAAAAGCGTACCGTTCAAGGTTCATCGAGGGGTGCTACAAACGAGATAGCCTGTATAGACTGGGAGAAACAGCAAAGAAATCGATTCTGAAGGTCGGAGGCACGGAAAAGCGTATCCGGATGGGTGGCGACGAGAAGAGCGACTTTGAGATTGGCGAGTGGATTACGTTGAAGATGGGATGGATGTTGTCAGGAGTATCCAATTTGGCCAAGGTTGTATCCACGAGTTCTGACAGGAGCTGGATTGCCTCCTGATGCCCGTCCCATGTGATCAAGAAGCGAGTGGCGATCGGGACCAACACCTCCTCTCCAAAAGCACTCACCGCGCCCGAGTTGACGCAACATACGACATTGGGGACAATTAGCTTGGGTTGCCCATCGTCCTATTGCGACGTCAGCGCATCTGCTTGCATGTTCACAGCCGCCGGGGGAAAGAGATGGTTCACGACAAGAATTGCATGGCATATCCTGGGTAACATAGAAACTCACGTCTCGTCTATCTCGTTAGCCCAGCATATCCCTGTTTGAGCCGTATATCGCTGCATATCTTTCATTATCCGTGTATGCCACACGCGTTCATCCTACAATAGAGACCACCTTACAAGCTCTCCCATCGCTGATTGCCCATGGCAATCAACCGGTCAAACAGCTGCTCCCTCCTGACAACCTGGTTCAACTCGTAAGTCTCGCCATCCTGCGCCGCCATTCCCTTGACATCCTTAGCAATCTCGGTCACCTGGCGCTCAAACTCATCCTTGACACGAAAAATGAGCGTCTGACTCTCGATATCCGCACCCGAGGCCCAACCGAGTACGGCACGGGGCATGGAGACACCGCCCTTTTTGATTTCAACAATGTCGTCAATGTTGCGTTCAAACACGGCAGGACCGACCAAAGGTTCCCATCGGATCGAAGCTGGCCCGTAGACACTGAGCGGACGGAGGACAATGTGACCGGGCTTGTTTCGGAATTTGCAGGGGTACGCTGTGGGTCGCGAGGTTAGCATGTGCAAGTGGGTACCCGAACGAAAAAGAACTGGCACTTGCATTCATCGTCTCCGTCATCTTTCAAGACGTCACCAAAGACGGCACGATCGATTTTCGTTCCAACCTGCTCGAGTGAGGATTTAGCGTCCGCCCTTGCACCTGAATGCGCGTTGTTCCGGAACCCACCTGTTTCCTGACTCCATCGACCGTAACATCAGCGCCGATCGCGGCAACACGCTTGGATACGGCCTTGAAGCTATTGACAAGCTTGCTCTTGGTCTTGTGAGCAATTTTGTCCTTTGTGCCCAGATCGTCGGGATCAATCATGTTACCATTCTCGTCGACGAGCTCGCTATCCGGATCCGGGCCCGTGTCCTTGATCTATACGGCGAGGCGATCAGCCAAGTTCTAACGGGGATCAAGAGACCGACTTACAGCTTCCTTGGGTGATCCGGCCAAGGGAGGGGGAGGAGGTCGTGGCAAGGGATGGTTCATTCGTTCGCCAACCCGCAACAGATGAAGCACGAGTTGGTCGTTGGTGGGTACACCAGACAATAGGGAGCTGGACAAGGCAATCAGCGCCAGCCATACGTTACGCAGACCCTAAGCACCCACTTTCGGAGATCCAACTTGTCCTTCCAATCCGGCACGGTCTTCACAAACCATGCCAAACCACGGTCGATAATCGGCTGACCGAAAAACGCGAACCCGAGGGAGAAACTGGCGACCCTGTGCCAGATCCAGGCGGGTACGATAGCGGTCGCGAGGAAGAGGGGCACAAAGATGGCACCGGCGAGCTTGAACCGTGCAACGTTGGGAGGATAAGGACGAGGAGGGGAGAGGGCGCTAAGGGGGCGATGTGGTTAAGGCAGTGAATCGGGAACATATGCGCCGGGACTCACTTTGCGAGGCACTCGGACAAGTCGGCAATATCACCCGTAACATCCTGCATGGCCTTTGTATACTTGCTACTCCCGTCAGCATCAGCGCAAAGCTCACTCTGCAGAAACCGAGAGACACACACCTGATCATCGCATCCCGCTTCGCCTTTGCCTGCTTTGTCTCTGCATGCTTCCTCTCCTTTTCCGACATTGGTTTCCCCACTTCGGTCCCATGTTTCCCTCGTTTCTTCTGCACCGTCATGCCCGTCATTCCCGAGCCTTTCTCTCCCTCCCGAGCATGCCTCAACCGCCTCTTCTGACCCCTGAGCTCGTCGGGGTGTTCACCAGGCGCATAGAGCGAAGGGTCAATCTCGGCTTGGGCGTCGGCGTATTCCTCGGTTTCAGAGTCAGAGTATGACGAGTCCGAGGAAGGTTCGAGCGATCGTGCAGAGTGTTTTTCACCGACCGTGGCGTTGCCTTGGTTGTTTGTCTTTGCGCCCTTGGAGACGGCGATCCTGACGGCGAACGCCTCGGCCCTGTAGGAGGGGGGTCAATTATGAGGGTCTCAACAACGAAAGGCAACGTTGCACTCACAGCTGCCGGAATTCCCATGCCTGCTCTTCCACCTGTTCGGCCTTGCTCCGATGCTGTACTGCACTATCCACGCCGCCAAAGAAACTCTGATCGCCGGCCTGGTTGGTCGGATCCGTCGCACTCGGCGGCTGACCCAACGGCGGCATCCTCTGCGGGAAGAAATACATTCTCGATTCGGGCAAGACGATCAACGTGATCAGAAACAAGATCAAGGTAGGGATTGCCAAGCCGATACACCACGCAAAGAAATACGTGGCGCAAAAGTAGCTCGTTCGGCGTCGTTCCAGGGGCTCCCAAGACCTCAGACGGGCCATCTCGTTGAATGTCCGGATGAGACCGACCCCGGCGCCGGCATAAAGTCGTTCCATGTTGGCTTTGAGAATGTCCGAGTTGAAGGGGACGTGCGGGAGGACGGAGCGGCGGAGATCGGGTTCCGAGGCGGGGAGTTTGTGAGACGTGAGGAGGAGAGTGTGATTGACTTGCTGTGGGGGTAGGGGAGGAGTCAGTGAGTGTGGTTTGGCAACAAGTTGTCAGATGGTACAGTCTCTGAATGCCGACTACGACCGCGATTGAGACTCGATACCTCGTTGCTAGCTGCTAGTCCTCGCTTCACTCGGGTGATCTTTTCTCTTCGTTCGAGTCGCCTCCTCGCCTCGCCTCGCCTCGCCTCGCCTCGACTCGTACTCACACTATCAAACCTCCTCAACAACGCCCACAACTTGTCATCCTCAATCCCCTGAACGATCGTGCCACCCTCTTCCATCCCCTTCAACGCCCTCCTATCCCCTTTACTCTTCTCCACCTGCGCGGCTACCAACCCGGGATCCCGCCTCCCCACTTTCTCCAGCTCTTCGGCTTGTCGCTCGGGGTGGATGTTGGGCGCGGTGGGGAGCGCATGGTCGGGCGCTTGGTGGGCATTGGTGGCGGGTACGACAGAGGTTTGGTTTGTTCGTCCGTCGTTGTCGTCGTTGTTTGATGCGGAAGAGTTGGGGACGTGGACGGTGTGGCTGACGGCTTGTTCGGGGATCTTTCCTCCTCCTCCTCCTCCTCCTTGTGTCGACCACGACGGTTCTACCGCCGAGGTGACGACCGGTTCGGGCTCTCCAGGGCGAGTGATGACCGCCGTGGGAACCCTCTTCACCTGGGGTCTCTGTTGTTGTTGCGTCTGTACCGGCGCTGCGTGTGCGTACTGCACATCGTTTGGAACCGTCACAAAATGATGAGTTTGACCCGTGACAGCGTCGATCGGCCCGTCGGGTGGGATTCTATCGGGCGGGGAGGCCATCTTTGCTCTGTGTCTGGGTAGGGAATCTAGGCGTTTCAGGTGGACACTGGGGTTCTTCCTTCTTTTATTGCGGGATGCATGGAGCGGACGCGCGCTAGACGGGCCATGACGTCAAGCACCCGCCCTTTGGATCCGCGCTGCCCCACCCCCAGAGTTGCTTGCGCTGTGCTCGCTCCATCCACCCGACGAGGAGCGCCAGCCAGGGTTGCTTGCTTGGGCTTGGAGGGGTATAATACCGTTAGGGGGAGGGAACTGGCGGGCTGGGATTCCTATTGCTCTTTCCCTCATCACTCGGCCATGTCTGCTTCTACACAATCTACTATGCCCAACGATGGGACCGGAATCATCAAGCTCGACCCCTGGCTCGAACCATTCACCGGGTCCATCAAGCATCGATACGCACAGTATCAGCAGTTGAAGGAGGAGATACAGGCCACAGAGGGGGGTTATGAAAAGTTTTCAAGGGGCTGGGAGGAGAGGGGGTTCAGGGTCGAGGAGGGGGGAGGCGTGTGGTATAGGGAGTGGGCGCCGGGCGCGGTGGGCGCGAGGCTGATTGGGGAGTTTAGTGAGTCGCCGAACGAGCGAAGCGAGAAGACCTTCCGAGCGAAGCGAGATAACACCTTCGAGCGCGTCGTACGACGCGCGAGGTCATGGCTGCGCCGCAGGCTATAACACCCAGACCACCGAGCGGAGCGAGAAACCTATGGGTGACGACCGACTCTCGAGCGCGTCGTAGGACGCGCGAGGTATCTCCTATCGCGAAAAATCTCCTATCGAGCAAAGCGGAATCCACTCCGAGTCTAGCGCGACATCCGCCATCCACTTCGCAACGCTTCGCCTTCCCATCCTGTTCTCATGACCCTGCCATCCCACTGCTAACCACCCTTCCCGCAGACAACTGGGACCACTCGGCCAACCCGATGACCAGGGACCAATACGGCGTCTGGTCATGCTACGTCCCGCCACGCAACGGAGCCTGTGCGATCCCGCACGACTCGATGGTCAAGGTACGTCTCCCCTCGCCTCCCCCGCCCCACCGCGCCTAACCCCTCTCCCAGGTCTCATTCACCAAACCCGACGGCTCAACCATCGACCGCCTCCCACCCTGGATCCAGCGGGTCACTCAAGACCTCTCCGTCTCGCCCGTCTACGACGCCAGGTTCTGGAACCCGCCAAAGAATGAACGGTACACGTTCAAGCACCCTCGACCGGCTCCGATCGGTGGAAGGGGTTCTACCGGAGGTCTCAAGATCTACGAGGCACATGGTGAGTCCCGGCCACGAGTGCCTTGTCTCACGCACCGCTAAACGCCCCTACAGTCGGGATCTCCACCCCGGAACCCAAGGTAGGCAGCTACGTCGAGTTCCGGGACAACGTGCTCCCGCGTATCGCCGAACTCGGGTACAACTGCATTCAAATGATGGCCATCATGGAACACGCCTACTATGCGTCATTTGGATACCAAGTGACCTCGTTCTTCGCCATCAGTTCTCGGTACGGAACGCCCGAAGAGTTGAAGAGCTTGATTGATCGGGCACATCAGTTGGGCTTGACCGTCTTGTTGGATGTCGTTCATTCCCACGCAAGCAAGAATGCCGAGGATGGGTGGGTCCCGTGCACGCGCTTTCATAGGGGTACTACACGCTAACGCCTCCCCTGGCAGCCTCAACTACTTTGATGGAACCGACCACTGCTACTTCCACGAAGGCGGACGAGGCCGTCATGAACTCTGGGACAGTCGACTCTTCAACTATGGCAACCACGAAGTCATGCGGTTCCTCTTGTCCAATCTCCGTTTCTACATGGATGAGTACATGTTTGACGGGTTCCGGTTCGACGGTGTGACCAGTATGATGTACAAGCACCACGGGATGGGCGTCGGATTCTCCGGTAAATAGGAGTCGATTGACGTGCTCGCCGGGTTACTGACCTGTTACTTAAAGGCGGCTATCATGAGTACTTTGGAGACGACGTCGATCTTGAAGCCGTCAATTACCTCATGATCGTAAGTACACAGCCCGCATGTCTCTGTCCTCCCTAACCCCTCGCCCGCAGGCCAATGACATGCTTCACGAGCTCTACCCCAACGTCATCTCCATCGCCGAAGACGTCTCGGGCATGCCCGCCTTATGCCGTCCTGTCCCGGAAGGCGGCGTCGGATTTGACTACCGATTGTCCATGGCCATTCCCGACATGTGGATCAAGCTTCTCAAGGAAAAGACCGATGATCAATGGGATATTGGGAACATTGCGCACGTGTTGGTCAATAGGCGGCATCAGGAGAAGAGTATTGCGTATGCCGAGAGTCATGATCAGGCGCTCGTGGGTGACAAGACGTTGGCCTTTTGGTTGATGGATGCCGAGATGTGTGAGTCCGGTCGCCGGATTTGGCTTGCAACGCATCATGGCTAATTCCTCGAGTAGATACCAACATGTCCGATTTGTCACCCTTGACGCCCATCATCGATCGAGGTATCGCTCTGCACAAGTTGATTCGGTACGTCCGGTCGCTAGGCCACATCCCTTGCCCCACTGAGCCGTCGTTGCATTCGCAGATTCGTCTGTCACACTCTCGGAGGTGAAGGCTACCTTAACTTTGAGGGCAACGAGTTTGGTCACCCCGAGTAGGTATCCTCGTCTCCTTTTCCACCGGTCCCGTTCTGACAACGAGTTCCGTGTAGGTGGATGGATTTCCCCCGAGAAGGCAACGGAAGCTCGTTTGCCCATGCTCGACGGCAGTTCAACCTCATCGACGACCCTATGCTCAGGTACAGGTACTTGTACGAGTTCGACAAGGTCATGAACAACTTGGAGACCCAGTACAAGTGGCTGTCTGCTCCTCAGGTTGGCTCCCAGTGGTAAACTGCGCCGGAGCTAGCACTAACTCAAGTCGATTTAACCAGGCCTTTGTCTCGCTCAAAAACCAGACTGACAAGATGCTCGTCTTTGAACGTGCTGGACTCTTGTTCATTTTCAATTGCAAGTACATTGCGGTCCTCCATTTACGCACGATCTGACACTGCCTTTCTCAGTTCACCCGAGCGAATCGTTCGCTGACTACCGGGTGGGCGTCGACACCCCCGGCAAGTACAAGATTATCCTCAACAGTGACGAGAAACGGTTTGGCGGACACGACCGGGTAGACATGAAGGGAGAGTACTTTACGACCGACTTCCCGTGGAACGACCGAAGGAACTTCCTGCAGGTGAGTCGCACGCGGTGCTGCCGATGAAGGGCGATGTCTGATTGCCCTTGTCCGTGGCCTCTAGGTATATATCCCCGCTCGGGTTGTTCTGGTCTTAGGTCCTGCGTAGGATGAGATAACCATCAGAGAAAGAAGAGAAGAGAAGGAAAAATCCGGAAGACCGGTGAAATAGAGAGCTTGTGGAAAACTCTCAATGGATTAGCCTGACAATGAAAAGTAATATTACAGTAATAAGAGAGTGATGGTTAGCTACTGTCCCGCTGGACATCAAGGGCCTTCTTGATACGTACTGGCAGGCCGGGCAGCGCTCTTAGCTTCTTAACTCTCGGCCAGGATGCTTGCTGGTTCTGCCGTCATTTTGCTTGGCTGTCGCAGGGTCGAAACTTCAGGCAATTCTCAGGCCACGTTGCGTGCGTTGAATGCGCAATCATTTATGGTACGAGACCTTATGCGAGGTTCATTTATCGCAACGATATTGCTCAGTAGTAATCTGAGAAAACTCCGTTCATCCGTTTGTACTTACGGTCTCTCTTACGCGTGTCACTCGCGTATCGATTCAGCCGAGATCTCAAAACGGGCGCCGACACGGTTGAAGTAAGCGGTCATGACCGTCAACCGCGACGTCCGACGGAGTAAAGCCGCCATAATCGATAAGAGCGACAAACCCGTTGAAAAGGCTGTCAAAAAGTAACGACTTGAGTGGTCGAGCATGCTGGTTACGTTGAACAAGGCTATTCAACCTTTTCGAAACTTGACATAAATAGGCTGACTGAGATTCACATGTCCTTCGACAACGGTATAGTCAGCCTTCCAAAGGCAGAAACGCGAAACTGTTGTACCGTATCCTGCATACCTGCTTCAGCCCTAAAAGCAACGTACAATAATACCCTGAGCGAAATGTCCAGTATATCCTCTTTGTCAACAACGACCTCCGCGATCGACTCGCCAACAAGAGTTCTCCATGATTGGGATGATGAAGCAACGCTGTACTCGGGTAAGCAGTTTATCGGGAACGAAGCTGGAGACAGCCGCTGAAGTATTTTCATTAGGTTCGAAAGCTGGCTCGAAGCGAAACTCGCATTCGGAAGGCCTAGACGTCAAGTTAATAGACGCAAGCCTCGTCCCCGTTCTTCTCGAAAAGCAATTAACCAAGGTTGAAGCGCAACCTCTCGAAGAAGCCGAGGATGTTTTCCCGGATGGCGGTCTGCAGGTAAGATAGCGGGACTTGTGTTGAAAGGGCTTTCGTTCATTCTGGTTATCATTAGGCATGGTCCGTAATAGTAGGCGGTTTCCTCACCACATTCTGCGGTTTTGGTGTAAGTCTGAAGGGGATAGACTAGGCGGAACATTCCACTGAAAGTCATCTTCACAGATGATCGCTGGATACGGAGCATTCAACACGTACTACCACAATAACCTCCTCTCGCAATACCCCCTGTAGGTCCTGGTTCCCCGTGCGCCGACGCCCAATCTTACCTCTCTGCCACTCGTAGCTCGGTGACAGCCTGGATAGGATCCGTTTCGTCCTGCATCACATTTGCCGGAGCCACCATCGGTGGAACAGTAATGGACCGGCTCGGTCCGCGTAAAGTGATGATGGTCGGCACAGCGATTATGACGCTTGGATTCCTCGCTCTCAGTTGGGTGAGTTGGCGAGTCGTCGATGTTGTCTGTTCGATCACGACTGAACGGGCCATGATCTCCCGCAGTGTACCGAGCTGTGGCACTTTTTCTTGTGCCAATCGATTTTTATCTCGTCGGGCATTGCGTTGATGTGGGTGTTACTGTTAGGCTAGGGAGCCGAGGACGCGGGGTCTGATCATCAGTTGTCCAATTGCAGGTTCGTGTGTCCCATGACATCTGCCAATGAGTGAGTACTTGTAACATGGACCGCTATGACTCAAGCTGAGCGATTACTGTCGTCTTAGCTGGTTCAAGAAGAGACGGTCGATGGCCAGTGGCGTCGTCAGTGAGTCGCGGTCGAGTTGGAGACGCTTAGTGCAGCCGCTGATGTCGTTCGCTCGCAGTGTCTGGAGGTTCAGCCGGATCCATCGTGTGGCCTCTGATCATCGCCAACGTGCCTCAGCAAGGTAAGCGATGCAAGCATTCAGTTTGGTTGCCCACTCATGCTCACCAACATCGTCGCAGTCGGTTGGGGTTGGACCGTTCGCATCATTGCACTGTGCCAGCTCTTCTTGCTATCTCTTGCGACGATCCTGCTGCGACTTCGTCCTCGGATCGCTCAGCTGCAGAAGCCCGCGGTCCATAAACACACGTTCTACTGGCGGGCCTTTGCCACTCACCCGGTTTACCTCGTCACCTCGATTTCTTCCTTCTGCTTTTCGTTTGGATACTACTTTTTCCTGTTCTTTTGCGGTACATATGCGCAGCAGAAGGGTTGGGTGAAGGAGGGACCGTATGTGTTGATCGCTTGCAATGCAGCCAGTGCAATAGGGCGAATCGGTGGCGGTTGTGAGTATTGGCCTACGGTTTGCTGGTGACACTTGCTCATTAGCCGCGTTTGTGATCGCAGTCCTCGCCGACCGAATTGGCCGATACAACGTCCTGTTCTTGACCACATTCGGATCATCAATCCTGCTCTTCTCGTGGTTTGGCGTCAACAATTTGACCGGGCTCTTCGTTGTTGCTGTCATTTACGGCATCGCGACGGGAGGCAACGTAGCACTGCAGAGCGTATGTGTGGTGCAAGCGACCAAAGACTTGGAACATCTGGGAGTGACGGGTACCCTGATCGGACAACAATTCGGTACGTTCGCTCCGCTAAGCCTGTGTTGCTCTCGTGCTTACCATCAATCTTGAGCAGGCTTTCAAGCCCTTGCGGTGCTGATTGGTCCTCCCATCTCCGGCTATATCCTCGGAACATCTGGGTCTGCAGCGTCGCAGATGGCCAGGTTCCCGTACGCGATTGCTTTGAACGGAAGTGTTATCATGCTCGGAGCATGCTGTGCGCTCTGGGCGCGGTCGATGCAGTCGAGAAAGCTGGTGGCAAAGGTATAAAATTAATGTGACAACGATAATGACCGGGACGACACAGATAGACAAATAGTTGTAAGGGATAGACTTGATAGAGTTGTATAGGCCACTAAATATAGAACCTCGCGATGTAACTAATGTGATGAACGCTGAAGTCGGCTACGAGCTGTCCCTAACCAACTCTGGCTGAATGCGTCGCTTCCGCCGTGTGTGCCCAGTCTCAGCCAGATGTGCCCCTCACCTTCGCTAACGAAAACTTGTCAACGAGCATTAGGTATGTCCTTATAAATCAGTCAGCTTCTTGTCATATCCACATATCCACCCTGCAACGAGAAGGGACCTCAGGAGGCCGATCAGCAGCGCTCCGTACCTTGGCTGCCTTCAGCGTGGACTTTCTTGCGACGCTTTCTGTCAGGTTCAGCGCAGCGATCTCTCACCAAAGAACGGTCGGAGACCCGCGGTCGTTCGTTGATCGGATCATCGTAACAGTATGTCAGCTGTGAGTACAAAGGAGCAGACTAGTCAGCCGCTTCTGACTTGAATTTACAGAAAGAAGAGAGGTGTCAACAATGCTTTGGCAATCAGTTGTTCACGGATCATGGCGCTGGCCATATCGTGTATGCCACGCTTGCCTGCCATTCCTTGTTCCCTACGCTAACACTGTGACTTGACCTGGCAGGTGTATGACATGTGGGAACATTGTCAGTGATACGGTTCTGTCAGCGGAAATCGAATTCGGCGAGGGAGGCGGCGGTGCAGCATTTGTTCAGGGTTCATTTGTGGCTGAGAACGCTAGTGAGTGCAAGGTGTTTACCCCGCGATACCACGCGCTTACCATCAGCGACGATCTGTAGCGGGTGCCCGATTCGCTGGTCCTGGGAGAAGACAAGGTGGAACGGAAAGTCGGGAACAAACGCTGGCAAATGGTAAGTACCTAGCACTGCTTGAACAGGACTCGCGCGCCTTACCGTCTTTGACAATCTTCACTCTAGGCAGGAAAGCATGCAATGCGCTAGGACATCTTTTGGATCTCGGTCAAGGAATCGCCGACGCTGCATCTCGATGGTTCAATCTGGCAGTGACCTATGAATTCACCAAAGGCAGGAAACAGCAATACGTGATAGCGGCGTGTCTCTATATCGCATGCAGAAAGGCAAAGAATGATGTGATGCTTATCGACTTTAGTGACAAGCTCCACGTCAGTGTTAGCGACTCAAGCGCCGTTTGTAGCTGATGAACTGCTTGCAGGTCAATGTCTTTGAGCTAGGCAGCACATATCTCAAGCTCGTGCGGAAGCTCAACTTGAAGGATATCCCTTTGATCGATCCCTCGATCTACATTGCCCGATTTGCCGGCCTGCTAGAATTTGGAGATGATACGAAACGAGTGGCCATGGATGCAACCCGACTCGTCGCACGATTCGAAAGAGACTGGATGCAAACTGGTCGTCGCCCGTCCGGAATCTGTGGCGCTTGTCTCATTCTTGCCGCTCGAATGAACAATTACCGTCGATCCGTCGCTGAAGTGGTTCAAGTGGTCAAGATTGCCGATGTCACGCTCAGAAAACGTCTAGCAGAGTTTGGAGCGACTGCAAGCGGTCAGTTAACGGTGGAGCAATTTCGACAAGTCTGGTTGGCGGACACAGAGAAACCGCCGGCGATGATTCAGAACCAGAGAAAGGAGGCTGAAGAGGCCAAGCGGGTCGCCAGAAGAGCTCGAGGAGTAGATTCGGACGAAAGCACCGTTGATGAAGATGCGGACGAGGACGTGAAAGCTGCGAAGTTGCGGCGGAGAAAGAGAAGACTACAGATCAAGGAGGAGAAGGCGAGGGCAAAACAGCTGCGTATGGAAGCTGGGATCCGGGAAAGCGATGAAGAAAGCGAAACCGGCACTCCTGCAAGATCGTTCAGAGCAGGGTCGACAGCGCGTGCTACGCCGGATCGGCAACAGGCGGCGCTCCGCAGACTACATGATTCGCCAACTCCATCACAGCCGCCGGTAAAATGCCGGGGCGCCGCCTTGCAGAACATTCGAGAGGAAATGGAGAGGCTGGAAAAGGAGAGCGCCGCTTTGGATGCAGAGGACGAAGCAGATGCAAATTCAGCACGGCCCCCCTCGGAGGACAACATCCTGAAGCGTATCGAAAACGACGACCGGGGACTTGATACGCAACTCCGCAGTGTGAAAGACGACAAGGATGATGGGGGGGACAAGGAAGATCCCGCTGCCCTGCTTGAAGAAGACCTGGACGACCCTCTTGTGGACCAAGCAGTATCCGGGGAAATCGAAGATTACATGCGGAAAGGTCGCCCGGCCGAATTAAACCACACGCTCGACGAGCACGAGCAGAGAAGGATGACGCAGTTGAAACGCAAACTCGACAGCCAGGAGGACGACCTTACAAAGCTGGATGAGGGTGAACTCGATAGTTATCTTTTGGATGACCACGCCGTCAAGGTCAAGACAATGATCTGGAACAAGATGAATCGAGAATATTTGGTCAAGCTGTACTGTAAGCTGGAGATGCGGAACCCCAACTGTGCGCGAAGCTGATGTAGAGTCCCTCCTCAAGCCAAACAAGCCAAACAAGCGGGCGAGGTCGAACCTGACGCGCAGCCGAAGGTGAGCTATATTACGATACGGCATCGGATTCCGGCTGACCCCACTTACGCACAGTCAAAAAGGAAGAGGAACGGCAAGCTTGGTCCGGCGTCAACAGGCATGGAAGCTGTTCAAAATTTAGCGGCCCATAAAAAGTTTAGTCGAAAGATGAACTATGACCAACTGGCCAAGTTGATGCAAGAAGACAGCGATGAGGAATTCGATACAGGCAAGTTGCAAAGGCTGTCTAGCGTAGCGCCAAGTTCCCAACAGAATGGACATGAAGCTACAGCCAACCATGGCTACGGTAAGTCGAGGCAGCGTTGCGGTTTACATGTCGCTCACGTTGCTACCCCTATCAGGTTCAGACAAGGAAGATGAAGCAGAAAAGGAAGACGAAGCAGAAAAGGAGGATTCTCCAGAGATTGTGGAGGAGCACGATGATGGTCGTCCGCCACCGCCCACCTATCAGGATGACGATGATGAGCCTTCAGTACCCGCGTGGCAGAGGTTCCGCAATCACGAAGAAGAAGAAGGTTTCGAGGAACTTTGATCGCCGATACTCTCAGCTGGTCATCATAAGCACTCACGCCCAGGTATTATCGGCCAGCGATGACTATAGAAGCGATGCTGATGGGATTGACGGCGTGACTTGTGAAATAATAAAGTTGTATAGGTTGCAGACTGATGGTGCAGCAGAAGTTGCAGAACAATATATCGCAAATGCGCATCATCGTAAACACATATGCCAAGAAGCGCACAATGCACTGACCACACGACATCAACTCAGAGCATGGAGACGTGCCTACCGGGATCTACAATCAAAGAGCCCTGAAGAGTCCTCTTCACTGTAACCTATATGACTCATTATTCGAGAGGATAGTGATCAACTCGCCAGAACCGACACGTGGATGAGGCCCCGCAGATTGCATTTTGCTTCCGTGACGGCAAACCCGCCTGGCCTGGCCTCGTGCTTTTCTTGCTGTCGTTGCCACTAGATTGCAAGCACTACCTACTTACGGCAACGCATACGCAAGCCCATTCCAGCGGACAATGGCTCATCCGCGATGCCGGTGGATTCGATGACCGAGGACGACGCTTCTAAACGTCCAGCCGGGGCCGTTGAAGACGACGCAGGACCGCCGAATCCGAATAAGAGGCCCCGAACGATATTGGCGTGTCTGCCATGCCGAGAGAAGAAACGAAGATGCGACGGACAACGTCCTGAATGCCACCGGTGTGTTCGCACCAGCACGAGCTGCGAATATTCGGCCGATTCCTGTTGGGCGGTCCCAACCGCGCCTTCGATAGCGCTCACAGAGTCCCGGAATGACCATAGTCACAGAAAGTTTTCAAAACCGTATTCGATAGGTGCCGAGGTGACAACAGGTCCCGAATCCTCTCAAGGGAACGCTCTACAACAGTTTAAACAGCTCGACACTCCTGCTCCTGCTTTGCCTACTTTTGGGTCAAGGGCATTTGATACCCGGGAAGGCTTAGCGTACCGGTTCAACCCAAATGAGTGGAAAAGGGATGTCCGGACTAAACACAGTCCCTCGCTCTCTCCGAGGGAAATTCCAGGCCTGCCAAGAACGGATTCCAATCTGTATACCAGTCATTCTGGCCACCCAGCCCAACAGCCGTATCTGATGACCGATGGCTTGCCCAATCAGCCGCAACTGGACGAATGGACTCAGCTGTTCCTCACACAGGTGTTCATGCCTGACGGAAGTGCGAGTTTGACGACGCCCGCTGCGCGACAATCGACGATGGGACCTCCTGCCCTACCGCATTATGGAAGTCTCGCATCAGAACGACCACAGTTACAGCGTCAACCTTCTGGACATTCCCTGAGTCAGACCTTGAGTGCATCACAGGACAAGGTATCGCCGCAAATGTCAAATGGCTCTAGCAAACGAGGTGGAAAGTTTAGGATTCCGTACTTTAGGTAAGCTGACATGTGGATCGACTATTGACGGAAAGACTCAAATCCTTTTCATTATCATTAGATATTTGTGAGATTTGGTACTCACTGCCTGCACAGCTCTCAGCTAACCTTGGTCATGATCCTCAGCGGTCGAACAGCTATTGCTCCTGGGTTACGTAGGGTGACCTGTGAAGTCTCCGCCCCACCGTCGCCCACCCATCCTTCGATATCTCTGGAGCCTATAATGAACCACCAGGACTACTTTGATGAAACGGGCGAGGTACCGGTACGTTGATCATTTCAGCGTATCATAATCTTGCTCATCTTTGTTCCCGTCACGCCAGAATGCCACCACACTGCAAGATCTGTTGCCGATCTTCGAACAGCGTTTTGGATATTTTTTCTGCTTCATTTCGGTACCAGATTTGCAGGAAAAAATAACGACTGAACAGGCGTCACCTATACTTTTAAATGCCATCTGCTCCATATCCGCCCGATATTCCAAAACTTACGCTTCGCAAGTACCCGATAATTTTGAAACTTCGACATCTTCAGCCCCGTGGAGCCAAGATCATACGCTCAGAGCCACAGCATACTCTGGCGACGTGTTTGCACAAAAGGCAAAGAGCCAGGCACTGAAGGTGTTGGCAGTATCCGACCTGGATGTGTGTGCAGCCTTGTTGATATTGAGCTGGAATGAATTCGGATGCGATAGAGATACTGTGAGTGTCTTGGGCAGCGAATCATATGACTTGCAGCTGATCAATTCCACATAAAGGGACTGTGGATGTAAGCAAGACCGCAAACTGCTATCCTGCTAGATTAAATTGTTTGGCCTTCAGGTACTCCGGTATGGCACAACGCATGTCTGTCGATTGCGGTGAGTAGGTTTGGTCTTTAAGCGCCACTCAAAGCTGAATGATGGTTCGTTCAGGTCTGGATCGGCCCCCAGAGCAGCTGGAATCGGCAGAAGATTGGGACCGTCTCAAGCTCTTCTACTGTTTACACCTAATGGATAGTATATTGGTTATTGGCAGTATGTTTGGTTAGCAAGCAAACCTCCGTGGACGCCGCCTGACATAATCCTTATCTCTCCAGCTGGACGTCGAGGCAGCTTTCCCGATGCTCTTCCCCCTGTGCCAGTATTCCCTCTGATACCAGGCACCAATCTGCATGATCCATTCCAGTTCCTGGTCAGACTGATGACGTTGCTGCGCAAGATCGTACATTCGATCAACGTCGCTGAAGAGCCAGCTCGATCAGATGAACTTGCCGCTCTTCAGCAAGACTTAATCGACATCGGGTCATCTATGCCAAAACAGCTGCAATTTTCTATACAAAACTTGCAGCCTTACGTCTTGGTTGGAAAGAGTACCGGCTTCATTTTCATGCATGTGAGTGAAGTCCAATAGATGGAGCCCCATTTGCAAGGAGCTTACGATGTCGCTGTCACAAGCTATGGTTTCACACGTGGGTGGCTCACTCCGTCGGTCGATAGAGGTGCAGGCGCTGACCTTTCGGAAATTTTTCAGACTGATCATACTTCTCTACGCGCCAAGTATCGTAAACGACAGTCAGACCGTCGTTCAAGAGGAGGGCCGCGACATTGCGCTCAGCTCTGCGAAAACTATCAGCGATATTGCCGCATTTGCGGAGCTGGTAGATCCCCAAGCGATAACCCAGCCGTTTGTCAATTATCCTTTCTTTACGGCTGGAAGGCTATTTGGTAAGTATCTAGAACAACTGATGTGGCTCCCGCACTAACACAGCGGTCTTACGGCGAGGCAGTCAAGGAGACACTTTTGTACTCACAGATGTCGACCGACAACTGTACCGCTAAATCCAAGCCTGCACTCGCCTTGCTAAGATCGTCCGCCGTGCAGAATTACGAAAGGATGAAGGCTCTTCTGAGAAATCTTGGGTTTTACTGGGCTGGTGTGCGGTACATAACAGCTGCGTTGACGCAGAAGGCGGAAGGTGTCGGATTGGCCGGACTGGATATTGCAGAGGAAGGGCCCAATGTCACCTTGGTCACGGCACTCAACAGCAAAGCCAAGGCTGCAAAACCAGTCGTGCCCAGCGACTCGAATTGTAAGTACACAATGCGCATTTCTGTTTCGCCTCCCTTGTTTATCCTCCGTCACATAGGGTTTGGATTCGGCCTCACCGGCGCATTTGATTCTCCTACCGATCAAGCGGTGACGATTCTCCGTTCTCAAAGCCATCAGGGTCAGATGACTGCCCACTCTGGAATGGGCTTGGATCTGGCGACTGCGCGGGATGTAACAATTCCGTATGGCCGAAATCCATACGAATGGGAAAATATAGCGAATTGGATTGTGCCTTGAGTGTTTAATGATAATGTGCTTGTCTGCGCAGATGACCAACACATGTTGTAGAAGGGAGTTGGCTGAATACATATGATGTCATACAAGCATCTATTTGTTTACGAAGAACAGGGCGATTCGTCTACTACCTACGATTGTACAAAAGCTCGAACCGCGACTCTTAATCAACATCATCACCCTTGTCTGTGCTCCCAGCAGGTGTCGTTGTCTCATCTTCGCTGTCGCTGCTCTCCTCTTCACTCGACTCGTCGTCCTCATCCTTCTTGTGAATCTGGAAAGCCATGCTCCAAAACGCAATGGACTCGTCTCGAGATCTGCAGATGTATGTGGCAGGTTGACCATCCCAGTAACGGAGCAGCGGAATCTTGAGAGCGAACGGTTGCGGCAGCACGGCGCAAAGGGTATTGAAATCTAGCATCCCGAGCGTTTGTATTTAGTGGAAATATTATTACGCCGAAAGCTGATTCCCACCGGTACCTACCCAGCAGCCCATTGCAAAATTCCATCCCGATATCCCAATTCTCATCCAGAATCAAAGATTGCCGGTTTTCCTTGTTGGTCAACCATTTTCTTCTCGCCTTGATAGCTTCTGGCGTCCCAATTCCCCAGTCCTTTGCCGGGTCCTGCGAAGCATCCAGTATATCCTCTGGAACGTTTCCATTCTGTCGTAAAGCCATGATGCCATCGTAGGAATCTTCCGTGATGACAGTCGGCTTGGAAGATTTAGCGTGACCGTTGCCGTTGGCTGTTCCGTCCGCGGGAGATTCGTTGGCTTTGTGGATCGATAGGTAGTTCATGGATGCCAGGGTAGGAGAGCTGGGGAGGCGAGAAATTAGGTGCCTGACGAAATGCGCATACGCAGTAGCTCACAGAGCCCATGGCTTGTCGCAGTAGGGATCCATTGCGACATTTGGGTCTACCCAACTAAGATATAGAGATCAATATTTGCTTGTTCCGTGACTTGAAATGACAAACTTGATAAAACGCATTGCTATCGACGTCCCCCACGGCAAGCTATTCCGAATAGGTTTTTCAAACACGTTTCCAAACATGATGTCGTCGGCTGATGTTGGCTTTAAGAAACGACCTACATCGGGGATCATCAGCTTGTCTGCGCTGTACGCGTCTACAAACCCACTCACCTCTCACCACAATCCCATACGTCATACCCTCCCTGCCCTTCTCGCCGAAGTAATCCATTCCGTCACCCTGGTTCTCTAAACCACGGAAATCCTTCACCCAAACCGACATCTCGCCATCGAATCCCCTCGTCTTGATCTGGATCGGTGTTGTCGAGTTGACTCGGACGGGCTCGACGGGCGGGTACGGCAAGTCAGCCTTGGGAAGTAGGATCTTCAAAACCGGGGCCATGCTGCCTGAATGATGTCTACAGATTGGGTGAATCTTGCGTGGTCTCAGACATCAGCAAGCGTTTCTACTGAATTTTAATGGCTCTTCACCAGCTTCTTCACCTAGATCTCGGCCATGGCCTAAGATAACGCTCGATCGAGCGATCAAGTCCCCACCCCATGACATCATTCCCCGAGTACCAACGTGTTCGCAATGCTCAACGTTTCTTCATCCGAATTGACCAATTACTCGCCTTAATTCTTAGCCAGGCCAAGATAGGGATGGCTGCGACAATGACGGTCTTCGTCTATACCTTCCGTTCCGATACGCACGGGCAAGGGCAAGGGAATCCTAATGAACGTCGGGACGCATGCCAGAAAGTATCGAAAAGCGGCATTTAATTTCAAGTGCTAACCAAAACCGCTTCATAGTCGGCCGTTTGACGCAGTGGTAGCGTGCCTGCTTTACATTACCGTCTGGTAATCCCGCAGTCCGTCGTCAGTTCGATCCTGACAGTGGTCAGTCCCATCGTTCTAATCGTTTTTTACTAGTTTCGAGCTACCTCCTCGAAGAACAAGAGTTGATGACAATCGCAAACGTCGTCACCATATTCCTTCCTAGCCTAACGGAAGGACAATCGGCTAGGGCGATAGTCACGTCCGTGACTGGCATATATAACGAGGAGTCGCGAACGATCAACGCTAGTGCCATCAACAGGAAGACGCCAACTCGGTTTACGGGTAAGGAGGGCGACGCTCACATCCTCAACGGCAAGTGCGGTATAAAGTCTGGAGAACGCCTACACGGCTCAGTGGAGTTCGCAGGGTAAGACGGCTCCCGGCCGATACCTGCTTGTTAACCTCCTCACAACTGGAGAAAGCCGTCGTTTGGCCACATTCTCCCTTTTCGATCTCAGTCGCGTTCAAATCCCCATGATTGTCTTCCATCGACCTTTTAACTGCTGATTCCTATCCCTGATCTATGAAGGAATCCTTGGATTGGAAATGAGCTTGTGCCCTGTCGTTGCTAACATGCTATTCTACATAACTCACGTATCAATTCTGCTTCTCGGCGGTCTAGTGAAACTCTTCAGGTTTGTAGGAGCGTTCACTTGTGCCGATACTCTTGTGCGCATACAGCCACACACATTATACAGCGATCCTAATTCATCTGCAAGTGCCTTCGGCTGACTTATAAGTCCTACCACGGTCCAGTGATCGCGAATCTAGGCGGAAATAGCACCTACCCAGCCAACTGTAATCCGATGTACGTTGCACTCTCATCCCTACTCGCGACCAGTACGCAGTCAGATGTCGCGACGCTTCAACCCCACCGTTCCATGGACCCAGGGGGACCTGCGCGACAGGCTTCTTCGTTTCTGAAGAGGACTTGGACAAATGGGATGCCGCTGGCGCCTGTCATATGTCTGGCGGGACTGGCAAGGCTTTCGATTCGAACCAACAATTCCCGGATTCGAATTGATCGAGTAGCCAGAGACGGAGGTCTGAAACAAGATGTAAGCTGTCAGATTGTTCCCTTCCCTTCAGGAAAGTCTTTGAGTCAACAGCTGACATGGTCTGATCTTCACGTAGGCACTGTTGCGATCTTTTTGTACAGTCATCGTTGTATGCTATGGTTATGATTTTCATTCGATACAATCAGCCTGAACACAGTCAACAAAGGACGACGGTTATCTGCCAGCCGCCCCACGTCGCAACAAGCTTCACTTTCCACTTTCGCGCTGATCAGCTACTACTGAGGGGTGAAGGGATGAATAATAAAGGAGACTGCGTTATGGACCGGAAAGGGAGGCCCACCTACCAGCAGGGCTCCAGTCAAGGTGGCGGAGGTGTCAGTCCCTTGAAATATAAGATGGCTATGTGGATGGCGATGAGGCGGCACGTTCCAGAATACGTTACCATCAACCTCAATCCGAATCCCCTAACTTACTACAGCTCGCTTATTTCATACTTCAACGTACCTCGATACTTCAAGCATGTGCGTCAACTTTGCAGTTCTTCTCGCCATGAAGCAGCAATCGCCCTCGAAGCCTCGGTCTCGAAGCCTCGGTCGTCTCGAAGCCTCCATTCTTCGAGAGTGTGCCAACACCGCTGATAGGGAGCGGTGCATTTGCTCTATGCCGAGCAATGTCGGACGATATCAGCCGCGATGATGTGGGTCCGAATCGTTCCCAGACCCCAACACTGCACCAGCAAATTCTCGAATACGACCTCGTAGCGCAAACGGACGATGTTATTGAGGGGATGGACGACAAGCTTCACAATGCCTCTCTTGTAAGTCCGTGAAAGAAGGGTGTCGCAACCGTCCTGACGAAGATGTACCATTACATTTGCCATTTAGCATTACAGTCCGAAGAACGCCATGGAGCACCCGGGTGAATAACTGACCACACTATACAAGGACAATCCCTGAAGATGATGTACCGCTGTATCTACATCAGCTCGCCTCATTCCACTTCATATTATTGGTGTAGACCTGAGGTAGAAAGTCGGTTTTACCACTAATGACTGAACCTTTTGGAGAGACCCGAGAAGACTTATAAAGAATAGAGCACCAGCGTCCACTCTAGAGCCATCTTCTGGGAGACTTCCGTATGGCTTTGGCTCTGAGAACATTCTCTTCGGCTGGTTGCAGAAGTAGCGGAACCCAGACTCAAGACTGTACCATTACACGTGCAGCTTTTGCCGCTCAGCAGCATGCCGAAACTGTTCCGGGGGTAGCAGGACGAACCCAATCCAAGGAGTTGCTCGGCATGAGATATGTATGTACTAGTAGGATAGACATAACCAGATCGGTGATTTCCGTTTCCTCGCCTATATACTATTCGGTGGGCGAAGAGGCTAAATATCACTAATGGCTACCTTGATGCAAGTAATTCAAAGTATGGCGTCACAGTTGCATCGGCCATGAATCACATAGCTCGAGTAGACATCACATCAGGAGGATGGTGTGGAAAGTTAAATGAACTCTGTAACTGCGTGTCCTTGATAAGGAGGCTGCGCGACATCAGGTCTGAAACGCGATGCGACTCAGGCGCATTTGAAGTGTGGCTTATCAGCCTCAGCGCACTGACTTGCAGTCCTGCACCTCAGCGCGTCATCGGTTCTGTGGCTCGACATATCCGCTCGTCAGCAACTATCCGGTGCGCTGCTCTGTTACCTTGGACCCTCAAGTCGACATGCGTGTCGTTCCTGTAGCCCTGATCATCCAACACAAATCTATCTGACGTGTATTCTCAGCGAATTCATAAACACCTTTCTCCTCCGGAACCTCCGTGGGGTCCCAGCTCGGCAGCGGCAGTCATCCACGGCCGGACCAGCTTGCCGGACCCCTTAACTTGTCAATTGGCGCTCGAACTCTACCATGAGAAATCAAATCTATAGTCTACCATCTTGCCGGCATTCATTGCTGCTGAAGCCAGCAAAGAACAACATCATCATGCGATCCCTCTCCTCTGCCGCCATCACTATATATACCCCTGGCCGTTGACCTGGCGTAATATTCAAGTAGGGCTTTCATCATCGATCGATACTGCAACACATTGTGCACTGGAACACTAGGAGCATGTCACCAGTCCTTCAGATTCCGTCATCATTTACCCTTCTGCTAGCGATTGTCGGCCTCATTCCGCTTGCTGTCATCTACTTTTGGATTAATCGACCCTGTGCTCAGGCCCAGTTCGCTCAACTTCCACCTGGACCGAAGCCTCACTGGTTACTCGGCAACGAGCTGCCTAGCAAATATCCTTGGAGGTACTTCGAAGAGTTGACAAAGCAGTATGGAGATCAGGGAGGAGAAGGTTGTATCACTATATGGCAAGGTCAGACCCCACTGGTGATCGTAGGCAGGGTACCCGCGTAAGCAGTAGGTCTTGCGACTTCTCGTATCTGACTGACGTTTTGATGCGACTTACCAAAGTGCACAGGAGCTCCTCGAGAAGCAGGCGGGGGCTACCGCAGATCGGCCTCGTAGCATCGCAGGGAACATTATGAGCGGTCGTATGCGAATCCTCCTCATTGGGTACGGCGATCACTGGCGCAAGCTTCGAAAGTACGTAGCGTTTGGGTTATCATATCAGATGGGGAACCGCTTATTCCCAATTACCCATAGAGCGCTACATTCACACCTCTCACCTGTATCTGCAAGATCCTACGAGAAAGTCCAAGAACGGGCCGCAAAGCGTGTACTGGGTGATATTCTGTCCTGCCCCAAAGCGCATCAGGACCATGTCAAAACTTATGCAGGTAAGCCATTATACCCTCAACCAATGTCCCAGGACTCACCTAGCTCTTCTGATAGCCACAATCGTACTCAACATCGCTTACGGCAGGACGGAACGAGTTTCCTATACCGATCCTGACATCCAGCTGGTAAATCAGTGCGGCGACAGACTAGGACAAACACTACGACCTGGGTCATTCATGGTGGAGTCTTTGCCTTGGTTGCGATATGTTCCAGGGTACACCAAGACGATTGATCAATGGCATTCGGATGAGTTGACGTTGTTCAGGGGCCAGCTTGATATGGCACGGGAAAGACTTGTGAGTTATCCTGTATTGCGCCTTGTCCCGGGTTTCTTATCTCTGCCTTGGATGACATTGCAGAAGAGCTCGTCCGTGGCCTGCTTCACGCGGTTTATCAGTGAGAAACAGCAAGGTGGGTTCTGTCGAGGGCTTGTCGCTTTCCCGACTAAACATCTGGACTGGATAGAATATCGATTGTCGGACAACGAATGTGCCTACCTCTGTGGGAGTCTATGTAAGTTGTGTATGTCAACGGCACCAAGTCTTTTCCACTGATCCCGAGTCATCCCTTAGTCGGAGCCGGAAGTGACACTGTGCGTGCAGCGATATTGCGAATCTGCGTATGCTACTGTCGACTAATCATCAACACCGTACCAGTCTGCAAGCGCGATCAACATCATGATCATGGCCGCGGCCGTCTTTCCTGAAGCTCAAAAGATAGTACAGGAGGAGTTGGATAGGGTGATCGGACGGGATCGATGTGAGCTATGCCCTGATTGGAGCTGGTTCACAGGTCACTTACTTGTTTGCGCGCAGTGCCGACTTTTGATGACCAGGATGATCTGCCTGTAACATGGGCGTTCATACGGGAATCATACAGGTGGAGACCGGTGAGCTCGGGAGGTAAGTAGCTGCAATCGGGGAGACGCGGGGGCATGATCTGAAGTCATGGCGGTCTCAGGCTTCCAACACAAGACAACCGAGGATATCCACTGGGTATGTCCATGACTTCACTCACTCTGACGCACAGACGAGCGCTCAATGAGTATCCACCTTCCGTTCAATCCCGCACACAGAAAGGGTTCTTCATTCCGGCTGGCACTTCGATCTTAGGCAATCATTGGGGGATCCATCGAGACCCTTTGGTTTACCCTGACCCGGAGACCTTTAATATTCACAGGTGGTTAGTCATCGACGATGCAGGAAATCATTCCCTCAACAAAGATATCAGACATTTCCAGTTCGGGTTCGGCAGAAGGTAAGTCACGCAAGGCAGATAGTCAGGCGGAAGAAAGCTTGACAGGACTTTTTAGAGTGTGTCCCGGTCAACACATCGCGGATCGCTCAGTTTTTATCAACACCTCGAACCTTTTATGGTCCTTCAACATTGCGCAGTCAAAAGACAAGCCTATCGATACGCTCGCATTCACCAATGCTGCCAACAGTCACCCTTTGCCGTACGAAGTTAGGTTTATTCCCAGATTCGAAGGAGTTCAGGAAGTCTTGAATGTCGAACAGGTAAGTTTCAGGATAAACGTCTGGAGAAACGGTTGCTCAATTATCCCACAAATTAGACAGCAGCTGAGTTGTAATCTCGTGGTGTTCAGCAAACCGGGATCATAGCCTTCTGATCCCGTAGTCTCGCAAAGTTGTAAAAGCAAGCACGTTTGTCATAAGGTCAAAAGACATAGTGGACTCTGACTTTGTGGCAAAGTGACGAGCGCGTCCCAGCGATAGCCACAGACACGCACAGCTTATGATGTCAAGATGCAGGGAGGTGAAGAGCCTCCCAGCACGACAAAACGAGGTACAGCAGTGTGCAGTGCAGTGTGAGGCCACGGGGCGCGCCCGCTCGATCGCTTCCTCGCGGCTCGCCGGTGCTCTCTTTGGGCAATTCAACGACAGTTCGTTACATGGGGAGGTGTTTCCCATCCTTGCTCCTCATCAGTAGAATCCTGAAGACCGCAAGCCAAACTCGGGCAATCGTTGAGACTGAACACAGTGTGAACAGAAACGACACGCGGCAATATGGCGAAAGACAAAAGTGATGCTTTGGTGAGTCTCGGCATCCCGCCAAATCAAGGAGACGATACTGATCGCTGCTCCCGCTTCAGATCCAGTCCATCCTCAATAAACACCGAGCAAAGAACGCGCAAACTCACGCAAAGCCCCAGGGTAGAGCTTCGCCGGTAGCTGGCAGCGGGCCATACGACGTAAGGAGATTACATGCCAGTTCAATCTTCTCCAGCTTACGCTTGTTTATCGACTAGCGACCGGCGCCGGGTGGGTTTGCGAGGGACCAGAGGGGATCCCCGGACGATGTGTGGAAGCATGACAAGTATAAAGGAAGCAGGCTATCAGACAGGTTGCAAGGGGGTCAGGAACTTTTACCGGGAAACCGCTCGTCGGGGATGAGGGGATTCGGCAACGCCGGAAAACAACAAGAACAAGCACAACGCAAAGAACCGGTCGAACTTCTCGGTGGGCAGAATCCAAGCAGTGTTGGACCAACGAGGACGCGCGCGAGCGGTAACCGACTTTTCCAGAACGCGATGGGTACCGCTCCTCCGCGTTCAGCAGCCCCTGTTCCGAAACGCAACGTCAACGACGCTCCCATCGAATTGCTCGTTACCGAACCACACAAACCTGCGACATCGGCTCCTGCTACTCCTGCTGCTGTCTCTCGGCCGGTGGTACAGGAGCCGGCTGCAACGAATGCATCTTTTGGCATCAAGGGTGCTGGAAACCCTCAGATGAAAGTCTTGATCGAAGGGCTCGTGCAAGGGACAACGGCTGTCGATGTAGAGGTCAGTATATTTCTCTCTGCTCATGGCGATGTACTAATGAACCGTTACCCCGCAGTTTGCATTCAAACAACATGTAGACATCATCGCCGCGGCATTGGCTCCGTCTAAAAGTCCAACGAGCGTCTCTGCAGAGCTCACTGTAGAGAACCGAGAAGTGGCCCAGCAGATGGTACAAAAGTTCAATGGCATCATTGCGGATGGCAATCCGTTAAAGGTCTCGATAATCGAACCACCGCCGGTCTTGTCTCTCAAGGATAGGATGAGATCCAAACCAGGAAACGCTATGGAAGTCGATGATGGTCCTGCTCAACCCCAGACCGACTTGCTACCGAAGGGACCTGCCAGGTGAGCTTTTCGTGAGAGTCGTCTGGGCCAAACTGACAGCTGCTCGCTTTGTCTTCACCAGCAAAATGTATTCGGACGAGATCCTGCAAAAGGACCCCCGTGCGTCAATTATCACCGTCGAAGCGTCAAGACAGGTGGTTCGTCAAGGAAGAGGTAGTGGCCAGATCCCTCGCGGACCGGCAGCCAATAGAGGCGCACCAGGAAGTCTCTTGAGTCGTTTGGCAGCGTAAACTGGTTAGGGCCGCGAACTATTGTTTTGCTATTTTTATTCTATGTGTTGCGTCTTGTGACGATGGGCTTATATCATGACTACAGATGTGTACAACGCGAGCTCGATCTACTCGAATTGACCCTTTTGCAGGTTGAAAAACTCTGCATAGGTACCGTTCTTTGCCAAAAGTTCCTCGTGCGTTCCGAATTCGACAATGGTCTGCACGCAGAGTCTGGGATTAGCGATGCTGGCGACTTTGAGCCATCAAATTTACCTTGTCAATCACTGCAATCTTATCGGCACGTCGCACTAAGAGCAATAATCAGATATCGAGGTTCAAATGGTTTCACAGAGAACTTACCAGTAGAGAATCGATGTGAAATGTAGATCGTCGTCGTCTTCCTCCCGGGGGCACTGTTCTCCGATAACGAGTGGATACGCTCAAACAGTTCCGCTTCCGCCCTAGGGTCGAGTGCGGCGGATGGCTCACTATTTGCGTGAAACAGATACAGCATCTAGCGAGCCAGAAACATATAGAGAGAGGCAGAACTCACTCAAAGACAACTAGATCCGCTTCATCGGCTCGCATAAACGCTCGAGACAACGCCAACTTTTGCCATTGTCCGCCGGAAAGAGCATATCGCTCTGGGACCTTGAGCATACCAGGAACGCGAGACATCATCATTTCCATCACTTCGGGAGGTGGAGGACCCGCAGGAGGGCCTCGCTGCCTCGATGAATTGGTAGAGCCAAAGAGGCCCTGCCGGCCTCCGCCTCGTGGTCCACCACGACCTGGTGGCGGAGGGCCCCGACCTCCTTCAGGAAAGTCAGGAGGTGGCGGTCCATGCTTTCCACTCCCAGGATCAACTTCGGCTGGTCCGTCAGCTGCAAAGTCTGCCTCGTCACCTCCTATAGCTGCTTCCGGTACACCTGTTCGGTTGAGCTTTGCCTCCAGTCCAATCTTGTCCTCGATGGCAGTAGCTCCGCCTTTGACAATAGCGGAATGGATGGCTTCGTCGTCCGTGATCTTGGGAACGTTTCCTATGCCTACATTCTCCCGAAGCGTAACCGAATATTTGGAATGATCTTGGAAGCAGCATGTCGTCCTGGCGTGAATCTGATTAGGAGGAAAGCGCTCGATCGGTTGGTCGTTGATCAACAGTTCTCCGTCGTGGTTGTAAAGACCCATCAGCACTTTGACCAAAGTGGTCTTGCCTATTCTCAACGCAATGATTAATTCAGGTTCACCGCAAGAGCCAAAGCTGAAAGCGTACCTCCTCCATTAAAGCCCACGATAGCCAGCGTTGTGCCCGGCTCGATGACCAGGTTGATATCCTGTAACACCGGCTTGACCGCTCCAGGATACGTAAAGCTCAAGTTTTTCGCCTCAATTTTCATCCCGCCTTGCATTCGATACTCTTCGTAATTTAGCAAGTCCATTGGCTTCTGGGTGAGAACAAGCCCTCGTCGACCGACCGTATTGAGCTTTTCGGTGACGCGCATCATCTCAAAAAATGCCGCCATGTAAAAGATGGACTGGACACTCGACTCGAGGTTGTTGGTCAACGCGCGGATGGATGAAAGCAGACTGTCAGCCGTGGACTGGTAGAGTCTGATTGAGCCGAGAGAGATTGATGTCGAAAATGTTCTGAGGGCAAGTAGTGCCTGTATAGGGGCAGCCAAGGTCAGAAAGCGCTTCGGCGGTCATCACACGGACAGGCTTACGTAGAATGCTGTCTGAACCATTTCCTCTGCGACTCCGAATCCCAGCATATAGTATCCCGCTTGATTCATCGAGTGCAACTCCTCTTGCATCTGTATCTCCCGCAACCCTTCCCACTTGGCGAGCACCCAGTCCTTGAGTCCGAAAAGAATGACTTCTTGCTTGTATGCCCCGTTACGGCCAAGGTCGCGGACGTCTTGAATGTCCCGCAGGGATTCTTGATATGTCGTGCTGCTCTTTCGAGCATTCTTTTGCTTCCATTTCCCATCGCGAGAGAAGAGGTTCCGCGACTTTCCGGAACCGCCAGCCGGACGGGTTGGGAGGGAAAGGTTAAAGAATATGCCAAAGATAGAGAGGGCCGCCGGTAAAAAGGCAAAGATGATGAGGAGCAGGGATTCCGAGGGGAGTAGGTTGAACGGGAAGGATCGGCTCGTATCCTTTCGCTGCAAGATCCTGGGATCGTCCCGGACGGCTTGTCGAAGAGTTTGCAGAAGGAGACTTGCAGAAGAAAAGACCTCGACGAACGTGGTGAGCGCTCCAAAAAACGTACTGAGCGTCGTAAACGGACTCGGACGGAACCCACGCCTCACACCGGCCTTCATCTTCCCCATCGAGCCGCGTCCTCCTCCTGACCGTCCCTGCCTTGATTCGAACCCAGCAAAACACCCGGCTTCGTACATCAACGCCGAAACGAACGGATCCGACAAGGTGGGGATGTCGAGCGAAAGCTGTGCAGACATGTAGAGCGATTCGACGTGATGTGTCAGGTAATGCTGGATAAGGGTATCGTTGGTTGAACTGATGAAACTGAAGATTGTGTTTCCCGCCGAGGCAAAGAGCGATATTATAGCCAATCGGACAACTTTGGCTTCATCCACCGGTTCCTGCTGACTCGCACCGACAAAACTCTCTTGCACGAGATCGAGCAGAGCTGCTGCCGCCCAGATCTTGAACGCCGGAAGAACACCCTTGACGAGTTTTCCGACCAAGAAGGCAACGAGTCGAGCCGGATGTCGTTGCCAGAACAAGACGGCAAAGTCTTTCCAGATCAAGGGGACGAGCTGGTACGCGAGTTCAACGGTCGAGATGGATATCGCGCGGTCTTCGCCTGGCGGGTTGAAGGCTCCGTTTGCTGAACGACGGGAGGAGAGCCATAGGGATGCAGTGAGAGATGGTGCAAAATGTGGAGAGGTAGTCGAGGGTGTTGGATGTTCCGGTGCTTTGAGGTTCCTCGCGGGTATTTCGCGCACGGGCGTCTTGGGGTTGTCGATAGTGCGCTGTCGCAAACCGGAAGGCTCCATTGTCAGATGTCGTGAGTACGCCGTCACTCGAGAGACACAAATTGTGACCTCCTGCCCTACTATTATACGCCTGTACACACCGCTATGCCGCAGTCAGGAAAGAAAAACGCAAGATCCACTTGGCCTGCTGCGAGCCAGTCACCGTAATTGAATGTCTCACTTAGATTCCGTTGTCGGATGCAAATCAGTCCGACCATCCCTCACCTCGTCAGGAACGGAAACCCAAGTCAAAGTCCTTTGGTTGGTGAGGAAACCTGGATCCCGCCTGGCCTGCTACGCCACCAAATTCACCAATTCCCACCCTGACCATGTCCCCAACCAACTACTCGCTATACACTGTTCCAGTCGCTTGGGTTTTGGCGTGAGTGATCAATCGCTCAAGCGCTCCGTTTCCACTCGTGTCAATTCCTGCGCCCCGGGATGATACTAGTGCTTATCCGCAGGGTTACGCAATGTAATTCTACCACTCTCGACTGCTCTGACAGTAAATCGACCCAGTAAATAACCTGACCGACACTTGCCATTACCTAGGCGTACCTTTAATCGACACAAGGGCCCAGACGCACCGGGATGGAACAAGGTCGAACCTCACGCAAATTTCACTCGGGAGAGCTTCAAAGCCAACAGGATTTCCGACGAAGTGAGTCAGACCATGTACGCGCCACTCGAGGGTGACAGGTGTGCTGATGGTAATATCAGATTGCTGGAAGGATCATGAGGTACGTTCTGACCGACTAACACGGAGCTGGAGTTTACAGTGTATCAGAAAAGACTACTCATTCGTGCCCTCGTCATTCCATCTCCTCATAGAGCTACCGCAGCTTCGTCCAACGGTCTGGAGAACCTCAGCCTGTACGGTACGCCCTTGTCCACGTGGATGACCAAGCTTGCAATCCCAAACGAAAAACACTAAACAGCCCCTATTTTTCGCTTTCGCTCTCTCCAGCCGCTGGTGTGGTAAGCACGCACGCTAGCAAGTCTCATTTACGTACTCATACTCGCTCCGCACAGGTCGCTGCAAATTGCGCTCGACTGGAATCTTCGACCATGAACAAGATGTGCGCGCTTTCTTTGCCTGGCTCAACTGACCCCGCTTCAACTGATTCATAACTCACAAAATAGATGCACAGTCTACCTTGTCTCGAGATTCGTGTACAGCTTGTGCTACATCAACACGACCTCTCCGTCGTGTGCACCCATGCGTTCGGTGGTGTTCTACATCGGACATGTCTTGGTTATGACTCTGTTTGTCAAGTCGGCGAATGTGCTGTGTGGGTAGTCTACAGATGTGCACCATGCTTTCTCTTGGTGGGGAGACGCCGTCGCAGAAGGCTTGTATTGAACTGTCCCTATATCCTCGATCACGAGGCTCAGGCGCAATCAAGGCCATGTAACCAGCATTCAGATAACCATCTGATGCATATGCAACCACTACAGAACTTCCCCAGCGGCCCACTAAGCAAACACCTGATCCCGCGCCAGCTCGTCCTCGCCCAACTCTTCCTGCTGCTGAGCGATCCTCTCGGCCTTGTCGGACAAGACATCCTGCCGACGTCGGTACTTTTGGCCCTGTTCTCGTTTGATAGATGCACGTGTAGCGCCGGGGGAGATGAATTCTATTATTGCGAGTAGAAACGTAATCAGACCACTGTTCGCAGAGACACGAGGAAAGGGCAAGGGGAGCGGGCCGGACTTACCTGGGTTTTCAAACACGGTCGGTCCGCCAAAGGCACCTTCGAATATTCTGATCGGGGTCAAGACGAATCGGGGTCCGATCTCCACTAGCGACGTCTGCGGTGGCCCGGACGGCTTCAAGGGGTCCTTTTCCACGATTTGGAAATTTCGGAACCAGATCTTGTTGTCGAGTAGGGAGAAGGTGAGAATGTGATCGATGAATGGTTTAAGTTTTCGAGATGTCTTTGGTACGCTAAAGATCTGCAAGGGGCGGATAGGGCATTTGTCAGCGAGATGCGTACTGAGGAGGGGATGCGGGGTTCGTGGGACTTGCATGCGTAATCATCTCCTTTAACAGCCTGTAGTGTTCATCCTGATCCCAGCCTCCATCAAAGCAAACGATACCTCGCGAACCTTTCAGACAGTTGCCCGTCATCTTCAACTCGTCCATGGTGTGAATGTTCTGAACATGACACTTGACGGAGGGACCGTTTGGCGTACGGGCTAGCCACATGTAGAGGTCCTCGTGACGTCGTGCTTCCAGGAAGATTGAGTTGTTGCAGCTGTGCAGGTCGGCGAGTTCGTTTAGAAGATACAGGGAAGACCGGCTATCCAGTTTGGCATCTGTGATACCGACCGGTAAGGCTTCAGCGGGATGCACGACCGGGTTTCATGAAGAACTCACCCTTTTTGGTATGCGGCAGCAGCGCCTGTAGATCCAACATCAAATGCCTCATCCTTCCCGTTGTGTTCCTCGAGCTCAACAGCAGCACCTTGTCCTTTCTCGGCTTGGTCTTGTCGATCGGTGTCAACGCTGCTTTTCCGACCTCCTTTCCCTTGCCTGTCTTTCCCTGCTTGTCCTCCTCCTCTTCCTCCTCCTCGTCCTCCTCGTCCTCCTCGTCCTCGATCTCCATAGCCATGTCTTGCTCGGCGGAAACAATGTCGGTCACCGGCAGGCCTTTCCCCTTTCCCTTGCTCTTGCCATTGGCGGCGATTGCGTCTGCGCGCTTGGATGCGTTCTTCAGGAGGGACGACATGGTGGTGTGTGGGTGGATGAATGGGTTATTGATGGACTCGATAGATCGTCCTGATGCGGACCTGATGCATTTAGAATATCACGGCTTGCAAGCCCAACTTTTTGCGGATCACGTGTACATGGTGCGTCCGCGTTCCGATCTCACTCACCCAGCATCCACTACTCACTTCCTGGCTGGATATCACAAGTAATCATGGATCCCACCTTCTGCCCCTGTCCTGTCCTCGTCTACCACATCAAGCGATAGTGCGAATATCCCACTCGCCGCACACTTGTCGAAAAGTCGAGTGCCATGTCGAGGCCGCAGGATCAGGACAGGAATCAGGAAGCGACAGTGTATTTGGGCAATTTGGATGAACGGTGTACAGATGCCCTGATATGGGAGTTGATGCTGTGCGTATCCTCGCTCTCCTTCACTTCGTGTTGGCAATGCTCTGATCATCCTTACTCGTATACAGTCAAGCAGGTCCCGTTGGTACGCAGTTCCTCGCCCACGCCTGGTGACGAATGCTAATCTTTCAATTACCCGTGAAATCACAGCCAACGTCCATCTACCAAAAGACAGGGTTTCCCAGTCACACCAGGGATTCGGTTTTTGCGAGTTTCTGACGGAAGAGGATGCGGATTACGCATGCAAGATTATGAATCAAATAAAGCTGTTTGGTAAACCCATTCGTGTCAACAAAGTATGTCCGGCAATAAAGCCCAGTGTACTAGGCCTTCGTCGAGTCGTATACTCACCCCCGGTTTGCAGGCTTCGTACGACAAGAAACAGCTAGACGTCGGCGCCAACTTGTTCATCGGCACTCTCGACCCTCTTGTAGACGAGAACATGTTGTTCAACACGTTTTCCACATTCGGTCCTATCGCCAACACAGCCAAGGTAAGTCACCTTTCCCGCCCCGCCCATCGCAACACATCGCTCACACCTAGGAGCTCTGCAGGTCGCACGGGATCCTCAAACTGGAGAATCAAAGGGTTATGGTTTCGTCTCGTATAATGACTTTGATCATTCTGATGCTGCCGTAGAAGCAATGAATGGCCAGTACCTGATGAACAAGGCAATCACCGTGCAGTACGCGTTCAAGAAGGATGGCAAGGGCGAGAGGCATGGGACAGAAGCGGAGAGGCTGTTGGCTAATCAGGCAAAGTACGTCTAGTCCCTGGGCTGCTGGTGTTCGCGCACGGCTGACCAATCTCCCCTATTCAGGAAAAACTCGGTCCTGCCAACAGGCATGGGAATGGGAACAGGTGCCAATGGATTCGCTGCCGGAATGGCTGGATATCAGGGTAAGCATTTCGATAACTTCACCCAGCAACCGCCGACTCACCCCAGCCTCCTTGGTGCAGGTCAATTCGCTGGTGCTTTGGCCCCTCCACCGCCACCTTCCGGGTTCGCGCCTCAGAATACGACGATACCGATGGGTGTTCCCGTCTTCCAAGGTGCGACCCCCGTAAGCCAGTTTGGCTCGGCTGTACCGCCACCGCCTCCCATGATGGGCTACGGAATGGCGACACCCCAGCAGCAACAGCCTCAGCAAATGGGTTATCCTCCAGCTCAGGCGCCAGGCGGGCAGTATATGCAGATGCAGTTTATGCCGCCGGGTGGAGTACCTCCGCCGCCACCTGGGAGATGACCTATTGTAGGGATAAATGCACTTTGATGACAAGGCGAGGCGATCTGTATTGGTGTTCTTGTTGTAGAGTCCAAAGAAAACGTACTTGCATGGTCATAAGATATTATTCCATGACGCTACCCCCAAGGGAGGGAGCATTGCATGATTACAAATTTCTACTGCTGCATTACGCGGACGTTGACATTTTTCAATGCTTCTCTACTTGGCTTGAACTATTAGGTTACTTGAACACACTGGCCAGCACTTTGGCACGGGTCCAGTTCTGATAACGAAGACCATTAGAAGTCGGGGAAGAGATGATCGTGAACTCCGCGACCCGTCTTGCCGTATTCCGTCACGTCTGCCTCTGCATACCGATCGAACCTATCGCAACAACAGGGTGTGAGCAGCTGTGTGGGCACACATCGTCCCTATCCGGCCCGCATAGGTTTGAAGAACTCACTGGCTGGCATCTCCATCACCGTCGATCCTCGGGACATACGGCGCCGGAATCTCCCGTTTGTACAGTTTCTCCCAATCGACTTCATGGAACCAAGGGTGCAAAAAGATATCCGCCGCTCCGCTTCGCAAGTTTCCGAATCTTTTACTCAAGTCACCGACCAGCAGGTTCTTAAGTAGTTCCTTGGCCGTCGCTTCAAAGTACGTGGGGTAGCGGACTTTGCCCTGTAGGAGAAGCGGGGTGAGTCCGTAGACGAGAACCGCGCAGCGGACAGAGGCTTACAGCGATGATCTACACAACGAGTATCGATCGAGGTTAGTATTCAAACTCTAGTGATTAGAAGAAGACGTACCTTTTCATACAACTTCATGGGGTTTCCATCTTCCGTAAAGAACGGTGGATAGCCAGCCTACGGGTTCAAAAAAACGTCAACACGAGCCCAGAAGCAAGATCTCGCATGGCCAGACTAACCAGCATTTCAAAGACGAGTACACCTAGTGCGTACCAGTCGACACTCTTGTTGTAACCCTTGCTCTGCACGACCTCGGGCGCGACTATCCACGACGGAACCAGTTACCTATCAGCTTTCAAGGTATCGACAAAGGAACCGCCGTAGAACTCACGGTAATCCGGCGTGCCACACAGCGTCCACGTAATATCCGGTACAAGCTTTGCAAAGCCAAAGTCGGTTACCTTGACGTGTCCGTCCGCGCCCAAGAGCAAGTTTTCGGGCTTCAAGTCTCGGTAGATGATGTCGAGTGAGTGGAGGTAGTCTAGTGCAAGTGCGACCTCTGCTGCGTAGAATTTCGCTACCGAATTGGGGAAGCGCTAGTGCGAGTGGACAAGATAAGCGAGGTCAGACAGAGTTCGCCGTGAAGAGCGAGAGGATCGTCAACTTGCCTGACTCTTTCTCAACAAGCTAAACAATTCACCACCCGCCACGAAATCCATCACCATGTACAGGTTGTGCACATCGCCAAACGTACCCCACAAGTTGACCAAGAATGGATGTCGAACGCGAACAAGCATCTCCCTTTCGGAATTGGTGTGTTCGATTTGTTTCATGCGAACGACTTTTTCCTTGTTGAGAACTTTGACGGCGTAAAACCTGCCATTGTGTCGCGATCGGACGAGGTGGACACGGCCAAATGACCCAGTGCCGAGGCTACAGCCGAAGGGATCAGCCAACGCCATCCCGCTGCGGAAGAAACAGGACGCGGAACTCACGTCCTCTCAATCTGGAAATCGTTCAAGCCATACCTCCCCGCCGTCTTCCTGACCGAAGGCACAGCGGGAACTTTCACCCCACTGCTCGTCAAGACGTAGCCCACCTCGGCCGCCTGGGCCTGCTTGGACGATGTCGCGGCGATCTGTTGCTGCTGCGGCTGCTGTTGCTGTTGCTGTTGCTGTTGCTGGGCACGAGCGGCTGCTTCCGCCTGGGACTGTGCCTGTGCTAGAGCTTGAGCTTGGACCTGCGCCGAGGCCTGTGCTTGTTCGTACGCTGCTTGAGAGGTTTGGGCATTGAGAGCGGCTACACGGGCTTGCTGGGCTGCGTACTCTGCCGCAGCTTGTGCCTGAGCCGCCTGTCGAGAGATGGGGGAGAGAAGGGTCAGAGGAGCGGACGGACGGAAGAACGGCAGGACTCACCTGCATCTGCGCCGCTCTCATCTTTTCCCTCATTTGATCCTCTCCATCGGAATTGCCCTGACCCGTTAAACTCAAGCCACTAACATCCATCATATCCACGCTCATCTGCCTGACCCCTCCTCCTCCTCCTCCTTGCGGCTGTTGCTGATCCGCTCCATTAACCTGTACGATAGGAACCCCCGACATCGCGACACGGGCGACGGGCGTCGTCACCGCCGAAGTCTCGTCCACTCCCGCAAGGATATTGCTCAACGTTCTCCCTTGTCCAGCGTAAGGAGCTACCAAGGAACTACTCGCGCTCGATCCGGATCCACCGGCGGACGAGTTGGCGACGGTGGGTGAAGACGTCGACGAGTCGATCGACGACGATGAGTGCGGGGGAAAGGCGGGGGAGCGTTGTTGCTGCTGCTGCTGCTGCTGCTGCTGCTGCTGCTGCTGCTGCTGCTGCTGCTGCTGCTGGGCGACGATGGCAGGGGGACGAGAGTGCTTGTGTCCCGTGGGCGAAGACTTGTCTCTTGCAAACTTTGCGAGGAAACCCGAAGGCATGGTAGGGGGTATTCGGCGTCGGGGTAGATCCAGGCGATAGATGGGTGACTGACTGACTGGAACCGACTCCAACACGAGGGATAACTTATGAACTAGCTTTCTGGCGAGTGCGCGCTACTGGGTTGACGGAGACGCGTCGGACGGTGATTCGCTCCTCTCTCCGTGGAGATTTCAGCGGGGCAGTTCCCGCGTTTGCAGAGATATTGGATGAACAATGACTGCTATCCTATCCTCCCACACATCCCCCACTTATCCGGGTCCCTACATCTGGGCGCCCCTTACGATCCCCCCTTTCTGATCAAACCTTGATTAGCTAATGTGACCCCGTCAACCCGCCAGCAAAGAAAAGCCCCTTGCCCGCGGTAACCGGAGATGGCTGGAGAGATCGCTGTTCAGCTGTACATCTCTGTATAGCTATACATACACCCAGCCTGGCCGGAAGCGGAAAAGGGCGAGGTCAGTATGGTGCTCCCGCTACAGTCGTCAGGGTCGCGGTGCGACGGTGTCACTCGCGCCGTATCCCGAGTATACAAATGGAATACAACCTTACGATCATCTCCTGTTTCACAAGCCCTTGCTCAACCACGCACTCGCCAACAAGCCACTCGCACCCGGTCGCGCATGATGGTCAATCTCAAACGTCTGTTCAAGCATCTCGATCGCTTCACGTGAGATATCCGTCGGGATAGTGGGCTTGGACATCTGTCCGATCTGTAGATGGAGGTAGAGATCAGGTCAGGTTGGGGACGGCGGATCAGTGCCGGGAACAGAGACGCTCCCTGCGCGCTCGTACCCGGAAGATGGCCTGCATCTGCGTCAAGTCGGGCCATGGATGTTCCCCTGTCAACATTTCAATCACAAGACACCCCACGCTCCAGATGTCCGCTTTCTTGGTGTACGCCGTTTGCTTGACGACTTCCGGGGCCATCCAGAAGACGCTGCCTTGCAGCGAGGGGCGATTGAGGCGCATTGTGGATAACAAGTCTGTGCGGATGGGGAGTAGGTGAGTACCTCGGAGGGGATTACAGGCCCCCGCGCCCGATACCTACTATTCTCCACCTTTTTCGAGATTCCAAAGTCGGATATCTTGACACCGCCTTTATTATCGACCAAGATATTGGCGCCCTTGATATCCCGATGCACGATCCCCTTGTCGTGGAGATACTCGAGGCCCGTCAAGATCTGCCGCACGAAATTCTTAACGAGCGCTTCCTCGAACGCGCCATAGTTGCGCAGCAGGGCAGTGACGGATCCACCGGGGACATATTCCAGGAAAATGTTGAGGTGCTTCTCATCGGCCGACGAGTCTGTTCAGCACAGGTCAGTCATGCAGCAGAGGCGATAGCCAGTTCGTCGACGTACCGAGGTACTGCACGATATTCTCATGTTGCAAATCCCGCAAAAGCTCAATCTCACGCTGCAGTGCCGTCATCATGCTCCGTTTCTTCTCCTCGTTTTGAACGCCCATACTCAGATCGACCTGCTTGACGGCCATGAGTAGACCGCTGTGCGCGTCCATGCCGAGGTAGACTTGGCCAAATGATCCGGCCCCAATGAGGGCCCCCTTGATCCATTTGATGGAGCGTGTGTCTGAACAAAACGTTGTGGGCGCACGCGTCTAGGAGAGAAACAAACAACTCACCACCCGTTGAAGTGAACGCCTTGCCCTGCTCATCTTCAATCTCCACCTCTTCCTCTCCTTCCTCCTCACGCTCACTCTCACTCTCCTCTTCCTCGCTCTCCTCTTCCTCCTCAAACGAATCCTCATTCCACTCTTCCTCGCTCTCGGGCTGCGGCATCAACCCGCCCAAAAAGGCCTTGCTTGACCGATGCCCGGCGGCAACGACACCGCCACCACCACCACCACCACCACCACCAATACCGCCCGAAGAGAACCGGTTCGCCGCCTCCTCGGCCTCTTGCTCCGACTCGGCAAACGTAATCACGCTTGCCCTTCGTTGCTCGAATTCGGCCGTGATTTCATCGACGGTGAGCATGCTCGGCGTCTCTGATTGTCGGCGGCGGAGGACGCTCTTTCGGCTCTTTTGCGAGAAGATGGAGGCTGGACGAGGGCGACGGGGCACCGGATAGGAAGTGTCCGCCGTCGCCGGCTCGTCCTCGGGCACATTTTCCACGATCGCCTTGGACGGACTAGCCATCGACAGCCGACTAACGCGGTGTGCCGATGTCTCTCCGGAGCTGTTCGAACTACTGGCAATACTAAACCTCGACGGCAGCTGATTCTGCTCAATGCTACTCCTCGACGACGAAGCATAACTCGCGCGATTCGAATCGCCCACAGCGGTCGACCCTGGGTCCGTGCCTGTGCTTGTGCTACCGATACGCAACATACTATTCCGATAACCCCGCTCGAGGTCCTTGCGCTTTGCCGCTGGGAAGTAATCCGCCAAATGCGTCGAGATGAGTTCACTCGGTGGACGATGGCCGAAAAAGTTGTACATTTTCTTCCCGCGGCTCGCGAGGAACGAGCCCGAGGACGGCGATTTCTGCGGAGCGGCCGCAGGTTGTTCCGGTATCGTTGTCGGAGCAGGATTACCGCCGAGGTTGACCCCAAGTGCAGACAAGACGCTCGACATGCTCGCGCGGTTCGTCTTTCTCCCTTGCTGCTGATATTGCTGTGAGGGCACATACGACGGACTCGTCGGTGATATCCCAGTTCCCAGGGGCACGACTTCACCAAAGAACCCCTCGATATCCTTGCGATGTCCAAGTTTCCGGATCCTCCTCAGGGTGAGGCCTTGTGCGCGGACGGGATCGTCCAGGGAAGCTTGGCAGATGGACATGAGGTCACGTTCCGTCAGGGGTTCTACAAGACGCGTAAAGAAGCACGGGTACGAGTCAGTGGATTGAAAAGACCACGGGAATCCCCGCTCAAAAGCGCTGGGCGATGCGCGACTGACCAGTTTCATGGCCCGGCGAACCGGCAAACACTGCCCAGCCATCAACCACCAACCTCCGTTCACTCAAAGACTCCTCGTCGTCCTCACTCCCACTCGACAACCCCGCCCCAGCCGCCGCCGCCGCCACACCTTGTCCGCCACCCGTACTCCCCGGGCCTCCTCCAGCCGCAGAAGACGTTTTCCCAAACTTTCTCAAAACACGCTGCATGACCTCGACACCATCACCGCACCCTGCCAGATCGACCACGCGAGTCGATCCGTCATCCGCCAGGATAAACTTGACCGTCCTCCTGCGCACTGCATCGAGCGTCAAAATGTTCGCCGCGCCTGTAGCTGCCGAGGCGCGATCAGACGGGCGCTGCTGCTGCTGCTGCTGCTGAGCCGATGCGTATTCCTGCGCCGGTGATTCCCGCTGCTTGGGCGACCCAATGCGCGGAGTAGCGTACGGATGATATCCCGTCGTTCCGGCACCACCCGAGACGGACAACCCACGCACATGTTGTTGTTGCTGTTGTTGTTGACTACTCGCGGCTCTTGTCATCCCGGGCCGCTTCGTAGCTACTGGTGATGTACCTTCCGCAGGAGGACGAGCGGGTAACGGTCTGTCCATGAATTCCCTTGCGTGAGGATGATGATGATGATGATGCGTGTGGGTGTGTGGGGAGGGAGACCTCCGCATTGTCGTGGAAGGCGAGGTACCTCCTCCTCCTCCTGCCCCGTTTCCTGCGCTTGATGGGCGTAATCTTCGTGAAGAGGAAGGTAATGGCTGCTGTGGGCTCGGAACGGAGACGGATGGTGGTGGTGGTGGTGGTGGTTGTGGTGGTTGTGGTGAGATCTGACGTGATCTCGGCGTCGGTGTAGGGACGGCGGTTGATTGACTCGGCGTCAAGGCCGCCCATGAACTCGAGGTTGTCCCCGTTTCCGCCGCCACAGGTCTCCCCGTTCCGTGTCGAGAAAGAGGAGCCAACGGTCGAGGAGACAGGGAATGAATCGTTTGCTGGAGGTCTAAAGGAGGCGGACGGGATCCATTGAGCCGTTTGATGGATCCGCTGGTGCTAGCCAAGCCGGACCCTCCTTGCGAGGAATACTGCGATTCTGCGGCAGCGGAAGGAGGAGGCACATCATTGTGCGTCGGTGTTGTTTGGCCGTTCACTTGGAGCTCTATAGGCGTCAAGGGCATGTTTCGTCCGAGGCCTGCCGTCCTCCGCGTTGATGGTCTTCGCAGTGCGCCCATATTCGGTGTGCCAGGACTTGCACTCCCCGTCACGGGGGACACCGCTACGCTCATCGCCGCACACCTCCTTCGTAATTCCTTTATCCCACTCAAAAGCCGAACCCTTTCGCCGACCTTGACGACGCCCAACTCACGCAACTCGTCCTGTCCCAAGTCGAGGATGACGCGCCCTGTGATATCATTGTCGGCAAAAGCAGGGGCATGGTGTGCGCATTTGTATTGGGCGAGAAAGGCGGCGATTTGGGGGTGGGACCAGGCGGAGAGGCTGAGGGGGTCCATTGGAGGTGTGTTTCATAGGAGGGCAGGGTGGGGGCGGGGGGTTCGTGGCAGGGCGCGCTTGATCAGTCGAGGTTTCAGTTGTCATTCAATTCCCGGCAGAGAACAATAGCTGAAACAAGGAGACGCCCTCCACCCGCTTGTTTCCTCCTCTGTCATTCCCTTCTTATTGCCCTCTCCTTACGTAAGCAGACTGTCCTTGTCGCAAGCCCGACCCGAACCCGCGCCGCTCGGATCCAGTCACGAACCGGCCCAGAGTGGGTTACACCTTGGGTCACCAGTGACGCCTCGCTCCAACAATTTTCTCCCCGGGGCGTGTCGAGTGGGCGGCAAGGCTGGTATATCTCGTCCGACTCTCTCTTATTCGGGGTATACTGGGCGCTTCTTTCTTTATATCTACAACATCAACAGCAACCAGTATCTACCAATATGTGTCCCCCCGCAGACGAACCCGCCCTCACTCCTCCCAGCAAGGAAGACTGTGTCCCCATCGACACCTCGGCTCCCGCTATTCCCACCTCGAACGGACAGCAGAATGGGGAAAGCCACTTGCCGGCTGCTGCTCAACCGCAGCATCATTCGAATGGTGGAGCGCAGGCCAAGAAGAATCCGTATGGACCGAGGTATTCGGATTTCTTGAGTAATACGAGTAATTGGAAGATTATTGAGAGCACGCTGAGAGGTGAGTCGCGCGCGCGACGAACGAGCGAAGCGAGTGAGGAGCGGAGAAGAGAGACAATCGGAGCGACTCCGAGCGAAGCGAGAATACCACTCTCCCGAGCGAAGCGAGTTGACAACCTTCGAGCGCGTCGTAGGACGCGCGAGAGAACGGCTGCGCCGCAGGCTATGACGCCAGAGGCAACCGAGCGGAGCGAGATATCATTAGGAGAACAGGTGACAACCTTCGAGCGTGTCGTAGGACGCGCGAGGAGAACAGATGACGTCCCCCCCTTCCTACCGCCACATACGTCTCCCAAGAATACGACTCCGTCGAGCCAGATCCACCTCTCCAAACCGGACGCCGTCATCTGAAACACCCCGACTAACCCCATTCTCATTCGTCAGAGGGTGAGCAATTCGCCAATGCCTTTTTCACGCTCGAGACGAAGATCAAGATTGCCAGGGCGTGAGTGGGATGGAATAACTCCTGCAACTCATCCCGGGCGCTGATTCACGTCCACTCCAGCCTGGACGCATTCGGTGTCGAATACATCGAACTCACCTCGCCCGCCGCCTCGCCGGAATCCTTCAACGACTGCAAGGCCATTTGTGCGCTTGGCCTCAAGAACGCCAAGATCTTGACCCACATCCGATGTCACATGGATGACGCCCGATTGGCCGTCGAGACGGGTGTGGATGGTGTGGATGTCGTTATCGGAACGAGTTCATTCCTTCGGGAACACTCGCATGGCAAGGATATGACCTGGATTACCAAGCAGTAGGCCGCGCGACAAGCTCTCCTGCCTTTGATGGCTCTAACCCCTCCCCCCCCCCCCCCGCAGAGCCATCGAGGTCATCGAGTTCGTCAAGTCCAAGAACATTGAAATCCGATTCTCCTCGGAAGACTCGTTCCGATCCGAACTCGTCGACCTGCTTTCCATCTACCGAACCGTAGACAAGGTCGGTCTCAACCGAGTCGGCGTGGCCGATACCGTCGGGTGTGCCGATCCGCGACAGGTGTACGACTTGGTCCGAACGCTGCGTGGTGTCGTGTCGTGTGACATTGAATGTCATTTCCACAACGATACCGGATGTGCGATCGCCAATGCGTACGCGGCGCTAGAGGCCGGTGCGACACATATTGACACCTCGGTCCTCGGTATCGGTGAGCGAAACGGTATTACCCCCCTTGGTGGTCTTATCGCCCGAATGATGGTCGCCGATCCGGAATACGTCAAGTCCAAGTACAACCTGCCCATGCTCCGAGAAATTGAAAACTTGGTTGCCGACGCCGTCGAGATTTCCGTTCCCTTCAACAACTACATTACCGGATTCTGCGCATTCACCCACAAGGCCGGTATCCACGCCAAGGCGATCCTCGCCAACCCCGCTACGTATGAAATCCTCAACCCGACCGATTTCGGCATGTCACGATACGTCTCGATCGGTCATCGGTTGACCGGATGGAACGCCGTCAAGTCTCGAGTGGAGCAACTCAATTTGGATATGACGGATGAACAGGTCAAGGACGCCACGGCCAAGATCAAGGAGCTCGCAGACGTCAAGACCCAGAGCATGGAGGACGTTGATGCTATTTTGCGTATCTACCATACCGCTATTACGACCGGCGAGCTCAAGGTCGGACAGCAAAAGGTGCTGCAGACCTTGTTGGACAAGCACATGCCCACATCGAGGGAACAGTCCCCGGCTGGGGGTAAGCGGGAACCCCTCGCCAGTGGCAACTAGAGCCTTTCGAGGTCAACACCCCTTTTCGGGGACGCATATAAAACAAGCGTCGTGCGTCACGCATACGCCCGGCGGGTATCTAGAGAAGCGATTGTATTTCCCTCGTTTGCAGGTCTCGGCCTGATGGATATCCTGTAGCTCTAGTCTTATTGAATGATTTGTGGTCATCTGGAGTTGCACGCAATGAGTCGGACGTCGCGAGGTTGACCTCTGGTTGACCAGGTCGCCAGTCGCCGTCGCCAGTTTGTAGGTTTGAAGCGGTCGAGGCGATCGGCGTTGTCTGCGCGGTGATTTTTTGAAACAGCGGCGGTTTGCTTCAAGTCTGGCTCGCAGTGTTCGTAGTCGGTTGCTCTTGCATCTTCCGAATCACCAACAAACCACGATGGTACGCTATCCCTTGTCCCTCTTGACCGGACCCTAACATGCCTTTGGACTCAGCCAAAAGCTACCAAGAACCTCAGGGCACGATTACATAGTAAAGCGGCGGCATCCGTCAAGTCTTCCAAGGACGACGAGCCGGGGGAGAGCGTAGAGGAGGAGGATGTGTCAATGATCGAGAACAGGCCGGCGAAAAAGGCCAGGCAGGCAGGAGTAGCGAGCAAGATTCCAGGCAAGTGATCCCTGGTTGACCCCTTGGCGGCAAATCATCAACCTTTTCCCGTCACAGCTCTGAGAACTCAATTCCTGCAAACTTCCGCACATCCTTATTCCCGCTCCCACATGCGTCGTGAAAAACGAAAGGAACGGGAGGACTTGTCGGGTGGTCCTCTCTCAGCGGTACAGGAGGCCCTGTTGGGAACGCTTGAAACGGATGACATGGATGCTGCGTTGACGGACACGTTGGTTCCTGAAGACGAGGATGTAGACGAGGATGCCGATGTCGTCGGCAAGAAGAAGAGGCGACGTGGCAAGGGGAAGAAGACGGTCGGTGTGGAGCCGCAAGTGACGAATGGAGGATTCACGATGATTGGACAGGGAAAGGGCAAGACGCTCAAGCCGAAACAACGTCAGCAGGAGATGTAGGTGCGGCTTCTCTCGCCGTCACGATTTCTGCTAATCTATCATTCATCTATAGACTAAAAGCACGGGCACGCATGGGTGCAGTCATCGCGAATCCGGTGTTCAAGGCGAATCCCTTTGCGGCTATTAGAGAGCATGCGGGGAATACGCTGATCAAGCACAAGACGGAAACATAAGGGGGAAACCATTCGGGACGAAGTGTAAAAGATATCATGACGATGCAAACGGCTCTGCACACACTAGGCGAAGCATGGCACAATGTAGGCAGAAGGACGCTTTACGAGGAAGTGAAGACACGAGGAGACGGTTCATCCATGCCGCAGTCTTGATTCCTGGATCTTCATCCAGCTTAAACCTGTATCATATCCCTCAAAGTTGGCTTTCGCGACGCGTCTTTCGCGATCGAAGGCAGCCAGTATCGTGTCTTGATGTTCAAGTACATCCTTGTACTCTTGCCCCGGTGAGGGAACAGTTGACCCTAACCCTTGCCCTTACCCTATACCGGCTGGCTAGCGTCCATCACGAGCCGGTAGCGTTCGACGACGCCATGGCAGGACCAAAGCTCTACCCTCCTCCACCGGAGATCGAGGGAATACCGACCAAGCAAGAATTGGATGCATTGCCCCGTCTCAATACCTGGGACGAACTCAAAGACATAATAGGTAATACCTTGTTCTTGCATTCTCTACAACTTGTTTGCTGACTTTTGGGCCGGGTCGTAGCGCGTTGGTGAGTCGCGCTGCATCTCTCCCCCAGAATTCAGCAAAATTCACCGCTCGCCGTTCCTAGCGAGTTGGGAGAGCTCGGAAGGGGCAGCGTTCTGCAAAAGCGGTATGACAGGTGGATGGCGGGGATCAAGGCCGAGTACGGTACGACCGGTGAGTTACGTTTCACTGGAAGAGTCAATTTGCGAGCTCAAAGGATTCCGCTGCGTTTGACAGAAACCTACCTGATCAAGGCCCGACTACCGTGGAAATCTGCATCGACGCTCAACCGCGCTTCATCCGACGATGATGCAGAGTCGAACGATGCACTTTTTTCAACTAATGGCACGCTCACGCCTGGCAACCAGTACTTCGAGTTCGAGATTGGGCAAGAGACTGATCCCGATCTGTATGCGATCCTTCCTAATGACTGGCCCTACAATACGCCATATGACGTGGAGCACGTCGTCGTCTGGAGCAAGGTGCGTTGCTACTTAAATCACGCCGACTGTCACCGCTGACATTCCGTCACCCCCCACGTCAGCTGCCCATCTTTCACCCCGCACTTGTCAAACATGACGACACCAAGTGGTCACAAATGCAGCAAGACGGTTTCGCCGGGTTCACCGGCGACCCGGACGTTCAGGAGCCTCCGGTAACACCACCGCCGGGGGAAAAGTTCAGCAGCTTGGCCGAGTCTGGAGCTTGGGGTTGGTGTACGGAGGGTGGGAGGGAGGTTGCTAAGATGGTGACCACGTTGTGGCCCCGAGATGAGTTTGAGTGTGTTTGGGTGAGTGTGTCGCGTTCGTGCCATTGGCCTGTGCGGTATCTGAACAGTCGTGTGGTTGGGTTCGCAGTTCGTGAATCCACCGGTAAGTTGTTCAGTATGACAGCAATGGTTTCGACGAGGAGTTGACGAGAGCTGCATATAGAGACTTCAATCGGTACGTGGGCTGAGCCATTTCCACGTATTCGCACGAACCAAGTAAAGAGACCATTTGGACTCGAGTCTCGACATAGATATAGACGTTGTGTTGCATGGGTTTCTTGCATGTTTTATGGATTGCGACGCGTCTCTGTGAACTCGCATACATGCTGTAATGAGGCGCCCCCCTTGCTTTGGACCTCCGTCACCAGAAAGGATGAGAGTGGTCAACCTGGACTTGTACTTGCATCCACCGATGCCCCCTGAATTGGCCATCATACGCGGATTATGGCCAATTCTCCGTGGCCGATCACATGTGAAACAATCACCTGACTGAAGCGTGAATCAGCCTGGATTGATCGTTCGTTCGCTCGCTGGATTCCGTGGTATATAGTCTATTGATGGACATGTTCCGTCTCTGTGCGGGACAGTATGCAACTCAAGATGGTGACGCTCCTCCACACATGACAGCCCTACACTCACCGGGCGAGCAGCGGCAGACGCTTTCAACCTCGCAACCTTCAGACGTACATGATCTATCGACGTCAGCTCGGATAGAGTCCGCGTCCGCTGCGCCTGCAGATCCCGATCCCATCAACCGAAGTCGTTACGATACAAGGGAAGACCAAAGGGAATCAAGCGTTGGAGAGCCGAGTCGTACCCGTAGTGAAAGGACGGATGAAGCGGGAGATGATGCGGACGGATCGGATGACAAGAAGCCGGAAACGGGAGATGACAAGGGAAAGAGGGAAAGAGAGAAGAAGAGTGCTTCAAAGAAACCGAGGGAGCAGTATTCTTGCGTAGAGTGCTTTCGGTGAGTAGGAGGGGTTCTCTCCAAGGTCTTTGAGCCATCCGGGAGATTATGCGGACCCTCGGTTTAACTTATGCATCTCCTTGCTACAGACGCAAACAACGATGCGAGTAAGCTCCAGACCGCTCCTCGTCCATCTTCCCTCTGCTGACCACTCTGGTTTCTGAAAGCCGACGATTCCCTTGCAAAAACTGCATCGCGCGAAGACTCCCCGAGCGATGTATCCCGCCTCCAGGACATCCGCTGTATCGTGATCCCAACGTCAACCCTCTTTTGGCCGCGCCTGGAACCTCCAGCGGAGCCCCCATCTCCAATAACAATCCCATGCCATTCCCTTTCCCGCCGGGAATGGGACCCACCGAAGGCGCTCCACTGTTTTCATCCGGAATGAGCACTCCCGGTATCACCTCATATCCCATGACGGCACAAACCATCCCGGGTATGCCCACACGACTGGCTCAACTGTCCGACCTGTCCGCGATGTCTCGTCAACCGAGCGAATTCAGCGACTTACGAATGCCGGGACCGGTAGCGCAGCATCGTATGGTTGACTCGCACCGGCCGAACTCTGCGCCAAACATGGGGTACACGGATCCCGATGCGCCGTATAATAGGGGCAACAAGCGGCGTAAACTAGAACAAGAGAGCGCAGGCTACTTACAAGCGGGACTCGTCCAGATAAAACCCGAAATATCTCGCATATCCAGCGCTAGTTTCCCCCAGGTGCCGGAAATGGTGCGACTCCAGCCTTTGGAGAGAGTCACTTGCCAGCCCGTCTCGCAAACGATGCCGCAGTCAGTGGGAAGGGGAATCCAAGAAGCCACATCACTGGCAGAGACAACTGCGCGTTTGGCGAGGTTGGAGCGATTACTGACACTACAAGATCATACGTATGCCGAAAAACGACTCAGGCTGGCGGAGGAGGCTGCGTTGCGTATGCTTGAGGGAGGCGGGGAAAGTAACGCCATGGATGCAAAGTCGGTACCTGCTCCGGAACAACATCAGAATGCCACAATCGACCGAGGCTCGGAGTCTTTGTTACCCCCAGCGAATGGGCAGTTGAACGGTCGGTCTCTCGGACAAGACTTGCGGATTGATATTCCGCCGGCGGGACACAGTGGATCGCACTCCAAAGTTCAAGTCACGGCACAGACGGATCAAGACGATGACGGACCGGAACATCATCCTGACAGTGCCGAGACCAAGGGACGATTCGGGCGATGGAACACCGTCGAGATTATCGGAGATGCGGGATATACGGGTGCAGAAGGGTTGAATGCGTTGACGGCGGCGTCGGTGTTGGTAGGTGGCAACAAGGCTGGTGTTGGACGCTGAGATGTGGAGACTGACACGACGCTGATTGATAGGCAGATAGGCCTACGCAACCGGGATATGGCAAGACTTTCTTTGCACGTAAAGGCTCGGAGAATATTCACGCTTCGATGGAGAAACTCATTGGATTATCTCAAGTCCAAGGGACAGAGATTAGATCCCTTGTGGCAGTACTACCTACCATAGAAGTGGCACAGCATCTCGTTGACAGATATTTCAAGATGTGGGGTGAGTGGCATTCCCCACTCGATCATGGGCAGCTATGCTGATCATCCTGCTTTTACTATTAGACTGGACTAGATACCCGCTGGCAGCCTCGCACGTCTTTCCACAGGACTGGCAAAAGTTTTACACCCGAGAAGTCATTGCCGAAATGGGCATGTCGGGCACCAATTACTTTTCCTCATTTGCTCTTTTCCTTGGTACACTCGCCTTGGGATCCGTATCTCCCGTTCTCAGCAGCTCGGACACGCACATTACGGCCTCGACCTATTTCTGGGCTGCTTCGAAAGCACTGATGTACTGTGAGACGGCTGGGACAAACGATGTCCGAACTATCTGGGCAAAGAGCGTCTTGGTGAGGTATACCGACCTCGTAAGAAACACGCAAGCGAGTTGGCACGTGGTGGGTGGGTGGATAAGGAATGCAATCGACCAGGGACTGCACCGGTAGGTCTTCCAGGAAATAGCGTGGGCTTTCGATTTACCCTTTCCGCATGTCCTAGCGATGGAACTGGATTCGAGCCACCACTGCCGCAAGACCTTACTGCAGAGCGGCGAGTTCTCTGGTCGCATGTGCTTCATGCAGGTAGGTTCTATCTTGCTTCTGAGCGGTGACATCCCTAACATTCGCATAATTTCAAGACCGCGAATGGGCGCTATTGCTTGGACGACCTTTGGCAATCAATCAATATTCAACAAAGATGCCAGACGACAACGATCTCGCTGGCTATCCATGGGATTACAGGGTATACGTGACTACCAGGAACAATTTTATACCGTGAGTCTGTCTCCTGCCTCTTCAGGCTCAGTCCGCCAACCTTTTTGTTTTTACACCAGTATACTCGAGAGGATATCGCGTATTTTCCAGGACCACGGACTAGCGTACGAACACGGTCGTTCCGGACGACAGGTCGTCGAAAATGACCGGAATAGAGTGTACCAAGAAGTATTGGCAATCGACCGCGACATCGACAACTACGTGGCCACTCTACCCGCCTGCTTCTCCTTGGACCCTTCGAAAAGCAATCACGCACTCGAGCAGAAATACCCGAAATTGCCGTTTTACCGAAGTCTGATTACGGGAGCCATAAACTTTCATCGAATATTGATGCATCGACCCTTCATGCTGAAGCCTATCCGACGGAAGAGGCACCCTTATCGATATTCCTGGCAAAAGTGTGTCGAGACTGCAGTGCAAGATCTTCGGGCACGTACTGTCTGGCAAAAGACGCTGACACCAGCGGAACAGGTCAGTCAAACAACGATACAAGGCGGCGACAATCCTGTTCTGACAATTCCTCTTCCACCTAGACTCAAACCTATGGAGGTAGCTTTGCCCCTTTTAACAGCTGTGTCGTCCTCGGACTTTCCATTCTGATCTCGTTGGACATGGGAGAGATGCCGGCACCCGAGATTTATTCGGAGCACCTCACGTATCTGCAAGACTTTGTTCAGCGATTACAATCTGATCTCGACGATGGGCGCGACGGCACTACAGCTCAAAAGGAACGCACGATCATGGATTCGATACTGGCGCGACTGGATGCATTGATCAACAGCGACGAACGCGGCAGTCATCCCAATTCTGCTGCTGTTTCTCAAGGTAAGCTCCCGCATCTCCTACGAGATTGTTTACTCATCCACCTTTCGCCTGATAGGTTCAACGTACCATCAACCGCCTCCATCCAGCGTCCGAGTACTTCTTCTCCCTAGCCCCGGAACATCGGGCCACAGTACACCCCACGACCCGACTCAGGCAAACGCTCAAATGTCCAGCATCGACTTTGACCCGTTCCTGTTGCAGGCTTTGGTGCAAAACCCGTCGACGACGTTTGACTCCAACACGATATTAGACAGTCAGGCGCCATTCGATTGGGAGGTGTACTTGTCCGAGATGTACAACGAGGGCAACCTGTTCATGAATTGATCAAAGGCTAGATGAGTCGAGCTAGGAGCGTCGATACTTTGTGTTGGATACACCATGCGCTTTGCCTTTCGCGGACACTGGACGTGATTCCACTAACCTCGCGCGTTCACCAATCATCACGTCGTCTCTGTCGCTCCAAGTAACGCCACTACAGTCCCCGTTGACTGCCTCTTGCCTATCCAAGCGACGAGAAGCACGCTGTCGTTCTCTGAGGCGACCGTCACTTTTTGCAATCCTTGCAGACCAGAGAAAAGATTGTAGAGCTTGGACCCCTTGATAATCCCGGCTTGGTTGTCGAGGTCACACGATGTTGTCTTGGGGGTCGTTAACTTTAGCGGGGAGACGAGGAAGAGTCAGGGCGCCGTTGACGATTCGTGGTGCCGAGCGAAAACCATCTTACAGCTGAAAGATCTAGCTTCAAGCCCTCCACCAACTTGCCCCAGGCATCCTTGACGTCCCCATTACCGATGATGACACCTACATCCTCCACATCGGGATCATCACTGATATTCCCGACGCAGAAACTACCTGCGCCGAAAGTATCGACCGCTGCCTCTCTCGACGCTTCGAGTAGCGCTTGGAGGTACGCTTCGTCGTCTGCTGTCCCACGGGCGCTCGAGCTGGGGCGAAGGTTGAGGAGAAGGCGGGATTTGAAGTCTGCCGTGGGAGGTGGTCCGCTGCCGAGGGATTGGAGAAGGTGTCTGTGTCGGCGGGGCGAGGATGGTGAGATGGTCGAGGACTAGGCGAAGGATGATGGGTTGTCTGTCACTTACAATGTACGGTCGGCCATGCTGACTATCAGGAACGGGCGTAAGGGGCTACCACGCACTTGGTGGGTTCTGCAGAGTGGGCAGGACGCCTCGCACGGTGGAGGGCTCGTATCCGCGGCTGAGTCTGTCATGTGTCGTATTCACCCACCGCGAGGAGCCAGCCAAGGTGACCGGCGGGGTGAGCGGCAGTCCGGAAGGGAGCGATCGAGCGCCGAGTGACGTAATCTACCACCGTCTGTTTCGTCTCCTTACCCATCCTCCTTGTGCAGAGGTAGCATGCCATCAGTCGAACCTACGAAAGGACTGACCGCCGGACTGGCGGTTTCCTAACAGAGCTCGAATGCGCCTGCAGGATTGTGCTAGTGGAATGGTAAATAGGCTCAGCTCAAGTGGATCTGTCTTGTCGCCGGTGTACATGGCAGCGAATGTATGGCGATCGAAATTTCACGGGGGCTTTACTTTCCCGGCTCCGGGTGCGACGGTGGGAAAAGTCACTGCGGGGAGTCTCGGGGGCACCACGTTCACCCCCTTGCTCATGGTGTCTTGGAAACTCCGGGTATTGGCTTGCGGCGTGACCCATCTGTGCGGGCATCCTGTGTTGGCTCGTGCGCAAGCCCGGTCCCTACATCTTGCCCTCAGTCTTACCAGCATCCCACTACCCCCGCTCACAAATCTTCCCGAAAACGCCGATCGATCCGGCACAGGCTTCCGTTGGAACACTTTGTTTGGCTCGAGGCTAAAACGGACGACCCGATCCCGACGACATTCTTACGAGTATGCAGTCATGGATCCCAGTCTGCAGTCCATCAATTCGTCGATAAGTAATGCGCTGTCGGAAGAGGCTGTCGTGGGACCTGCAGGGGATCGGAGTGGCAGTGCGGGTGGAGACGGTTATAATCTTCCTGCGAGGAATGTGGTGTAAGTCTTTCCGTGCAATGGCAGCGATGTAGATGCGACTTGCTTACGAATGCCGGACTTGACTCTTATAGAGCGTGCAGTCATTGTCGATCACAGAAAGTAGGCGTGCTCTTGCCCCCCCCCCCGGTGTAAGGCTCAGGTGATGAACAATCCTTCTGTTTGCAGATCAAATGTTTTCCCGCTGAAACTCAAGACAAGCCGTGTCGGCGGTGTGAAAAGTACGAGTTGACCTGCGAATACCTTCAGCATCGTCGGGGACGGAAGAAGAAGCTCCAACCCGAGTAAGGACGCCTGATTCGAGTCGGCACCTCGCTCGGGAGTGTTGCTAATGCAAACTCTGCACAGGGATAGGAGTAACGATAGTCTGAATGGCTCTCCCGTGCCATCGACCACTCAGGACGCGCCTACCACCTCCTCGCATCATCCTCCGATCATGCCGAAAGACTTTGCACGATCGCCTTACAATGACGAATCCTTTCGAGCCATGGCGCCACGGGGCCAAGACATGTCGCAGAATCCGTATAGGACGGCATTAGGTGGAACATCCAGTGGCGGAGGGTATGGTTCTTCATTCCCTGCTACCATGGAAACCAGGTACACGCCTACCACCCATGGCGATCCTTTTAATAATGCATTTCCTCGCTTGCACCCTTTGCACGGAATGCCAGGGTATCCGAGTCTCCATTCGAACCCCATGGCCGGTTCCCATGTCTCGACACCCATCAGTGCGGATCGACAGACGGCGAATGAAGCGAATACGCGGCCTTACAATACACCATTCGCCTTGCCGGGACTCCACACAAACTCGGTAGCAGACAGTCAGATGCCGCCTCAGATGGAGCAGTTTGCCGCTTTGTCGCAATCGCTCATGCAGTATCCACCTCCGCCGCCGATGCAGCTGCAACAGACGGACTTTAGGCATGGCAAGGGCAGCAGCAGCTATGGTGGGCGGGTGACGCCGTCGTTTAGTTTGCTCAATGACAAGACGACGACGACGACGGACGTTTCCTCCACCAGGATGTCACCGCGCAATTCCGGGCCAGCTCGTTCACCAGCTGAATCATCTGGGGGACCGGCTAGTGTGCCGAGTGCTGGAGGCCAAGGTAGAGCTCCTGGTGCTGGAGGAAGCAGTTCCAGTACCAGTAATAGCAATCTCATTCGCGGTTCCACACCCCCTATCCGGCCGCTTGAGATACATCGTTTCCCGTTTTTGTCTCCTGCGATAGGCGATGGCGCACTCAATAGAAGTCGGGCGGGATTGACACCGGCGTCACTCCCCAATATCCTCAATACGACGTCTGCTACCACGACGACGACAACGACGACCGAAGAATCACGTCAGACCAGTCAGTCGGTGGGGAATCGGTCCTTTGGTGGCTCACAGTCTAGCTCGACAAAACGCCCTTCCAAATTTTCGTCACTGCATCATATGGTGGCGGATGTAAACGACGATTCCGAGTATGAAGATCACGCCGAGTCGAGCGTAGATGAGGATGCTGCTGCTGCCATGGCGGCGAAGAGTCGGCAAAGTCTGGGTGAACAGGCACGCGAACAGCATCCTCGGCAGGTCGACGGGAAAAGGAAACGGAGGAAACTGAGTGGCGGTGATTGGGTGAACAGTGATGGTGCGGACCAGGCGACACTATTGGCGAGAGATCCAATCTCGTCCGGTTACGTCACGGAACATCAGGCGAGGGAATTGTTTGGCATGTGAGTCTCACTACTTTCCTTCTACGCTCGACCCAACAGGAGATTTATCACGTTGAACCCTCCACAGCTTCATATCCGAGTTGAACAGCTCTTTGCCATTGCTGGACGGAGCTGTACATACCTTTGGTGCGTGGTCAGCGACGTGCAAACCCTCTAGGTTCTGACAAACCCTCGTCATGTATCCAGACTTTGTACGCGCCACATCCCCCTTTCTCCTATCTGCCACGTTATGCGTCGCTTCTCGTTTCTTGCGCGGAGGGCCCGACACCACTCCAGATCTGGTAACCTCTATACCACCGGAACGAGCAAGATCAGTACACGAGTCGTGTTTGCGTTTAGCTCGCCAGCAAATGCACTTGGCCTTCCAGCACGCCTTGACTACGCTGGAGATTGTTCAAGCAATGATTTTGCTCGCGATATGGAAGGAGCCGGATGACGACAAGGCCGGGTTCTATTTTAACAGAGTAAGCGGGATTCGACATGTTTACAGGTGGGTGTACGTGGTAGCTGACTCAACCAACCTTTAGGCTGTTGTGATGGCCAAAGAACTACATCTGGGGAGAATCGAAAGGAGTCGGCCTCGCTCAGAAGAAGAAGCAATGTGGCGAAGGATCAGACACAGAGTGTGGTAAGCCTCACCTAATCAAACAAGGAACGCTGCGGGTTGACCTTGGTCGTGGTCTTCAAGGCTTGGCATGTTCATAGTGAACACCATTTTCGCGATGCAATTCAACCAGATTCTGCAGATTACCCATGAAGATCCCCTTGTGGCAAATAGGTAGGCATGCGTGGCCCGACCGGCGCCGGAATTGTTACTGACTCCGTTCTTCCTTGTCAAACAGCTTTGACTGGCATTTAGGATCCCACTCTCCGATGCTCGATCTTGCATTGATAGCATCGGTCCAGCTTCGTGCCCGTTTCCTCCATTACAAGTCACTACTGGAAATTACAGCGGCCGACGCGGATGACCTGGAACGAACAGACAAGTCACATACAGCCACCCTTCTCTCGCTATCCATCTTGACACGAACATCCAATCAAGACCTCGGTAACATCAACGCTCACTGGGTCGAGCAGATACGAGAAGGTGAAGATTGCGCCTATCTAAATATAACTAGTCACTGATGTATCTCCTACTGCAGCTTCTCCGACTGGTGACATACCCATAAAACCATTCATCTGGCTGGCCGGGCTGCGACTTCACCTAAACATAGTCATTATGAATCAAACGATCAGGATAGAAAATTCGAGACAGTTGCATCGCAATTCGCTGGGATCCATCGCCGCATTTCACCACTCAACTAACGCGGCATGTGAAGTCCTGACCAGGATGAAGATGTTGCCCAAAAGGCAGTTGGCCTTTGCGTCAGACACCCTGCTGCATTTCACCATCTATGCTGGTTACTTTCTCTTCACCGTGAGTGTGCACCAGGTAGTCAAGCCTCGTCCACACAGCTCAATCCTTACCGTCCTGCAGGTTTGCACAAAATCTACTCGTGATCTTCTCGAGCCACAAGAGCGGCAGCACTGCGAGGATATCGTTGTCGAAGCCAGTGAGGCTCTGGCCAAAGCTTCGCTGTACCCGGCAGATGCACCCGCTCTGCATGCTAGATTTTTGCGACGCTTGACCAGTCCGTATCTGCCTCCGCAACAACAGGCGGCCGATGGTACCGCCAACGGTTCACCCGCAGGATCTGATCACCGCCCTCACAACGGCAACAACGCAACCGCCAGCAATGCCCATTATCCGCTTGATTACGATAACGCCTTGCCCAATATCGACAGCTCTGTTTTGGCCAACGGGTTCCAGTTGCCGCAGCAGTCAGACCTACCTGCGAATGTTGCCCTTACAGAAACGATCTGGGGAGGAACCGATGATGGACTGTGGATGCAGTTTGATGGAGCCTGGTGGGATCGTGAGTTACGAAACCGGTTCGTCAGTCGTCGCGGTACTGACACGTCTACGCATCCATCAGACGTCATGCAGGACATGACGACAAACAATGTCAACCGCCCAATAGGCATCAATCAAGATTTCCAGCTGTGAAGCAGTAGACTAGCGTAGCAGCGGTTGTATGTAATACAAAGAACATCAGTTGTAGAAAGAACGGCACGGGGATTAAGACAAATGTTAGAAGATGATATCAAGGACACAAGTAATGTATGATACAACTAGGCTTGCAAAGAACAGCCAACAAAGAACACCAGTAGGAAAGGATCTGCTCAGTATAAGTGTCAAGAATGTTGTCGCTTCCTGCGTCGAGGCTCTGACCTCCCGACTCGCGCTGAAGAAATTCAAAAAATCCATCATAGAAGATCCTTTCCCCCAGTTTCCCAAGTTGCGAGCCCCCTAGCAAGCGATCCAGACCGAGGACGATACCGCCAACTTCAGTGGTAAACCAAAGGGGGATCAGTAAATCATCGACGGAGAGGAAAAAAAAGAGAAACGGCCCAGCAGTGTCTCCTTTGCAATGAAGCCAGACCAGCCGTCATCCAACGATCCGTCAAACGTCGAAATGAAACGTGCAAGAGTAAGCCCCGTCGAGTTCCTCCTCCCGCGAACCCGTAGGATAAGCAAGGAAGAGTAATCGCATGACTATCGGTTATGAGCATACTCGTGACCCACGGCAGCGCGCTCCTTTGCCTCCCACATCGCGACAGCGTAGTCCAGAAGCAAACCGACCTTTCGAGTGTGTGTATCCGTGCATTCTCCGTGTGCGAGACGGTATTCTGCAGCCCAGGTCGAAACGGAGAACGAGCGAGCCCGTTGACGAAGTGACCAGTTCCAAGTTGAATAGGATAGAGGTTGTGGGAGGATTGAAGGAATAAAGGGAAAGAAGAACGACCATATTCAAGAGACCATGCCCCAAGCTTGCTCGCCCTATCCGGAGGACGCTTCCTGTTTGTCTGCTTGACAGATGATCGCAATGTCTTCGCCGACCGAGTCACAGGAGAAGAGACGTCTGGTCAACCAGCAAAGGCGACAGCAGAAAGCCATCTTGATCCAGGTAACGACGACACGCAAACCATCCTCGAGATCGGAAGCTCCTACGAGAATAGGCAATACAAAACGAGACTTGAGACATGGCAGATCCCATGTCAACGATGTCTGGGAGATGATCAATCAAGCCCAAAACCGACAACCCCATCTATGACCATGCGAGCAAAGAGCGGGAAACCCTTCTATCAAAGCGCCTTTCTGTTTCCACCCCTAGGAAATTTCCCTACTGCCTGTTCCAAGTCCGAGACCCGCCTTCCGGTGCCGTCAAACGTGAGATCGATACGAGCCGACGACAAATGACAGCTCAACAGCAGCGCTCCATCGTTCCCGGTGACCATCCGTAACTGTAACCGCAGCAAAGTGACTACGCATCCCACTTGCACCTCTCACACACAAAGGTGCTGCTATCGAGGTAATGAACCTTTCGTTCACGAGCCTTGGACTCTGCCAAGTAGGATACCGGCCACCACACTGGTTCCGAAGAACATCCCTCGATTCCAGAGAACCGTAAAGGAGACTAACCCCATAGATGACATCCTTGCCGTTGGACCCACCAAGAACAGAAAGCCATCGCGAGGACGCAGACGGAGAATGTAAACGGCTCGTCGGGCACCACCACCCCTTTTGTTCGCGACGACCCCTCGCGGAACCGACCATCTGTTTACCAAGACCCAAAGAGATGGTCCACACCAAAGGTACCACGAAGCCGGTCCATCTCCCTGTTTGTAGATCCTTCCCGGCTCGACATCCTCTCCAGAGAACACGGGAATGACTTCATGATGTACCTCTTGGTCCTTGCGTTTGCTGCAAGCCAAAGAAGATACGAAGCGAGATCGGGTAGATGCAAACGACGGCAACGAGGTGGTCCAGTACCCATCTTGGCGATCAAGGGAAGATGAAAGATCCCGCAGAGAGACCGTAAAGATCGAATGGGAGTCTCTTGATGCCCAACACGTCTTCGCCAGTAAACTTTCCGCCCTTCCTATACGCGGACAACCGCTGCCAAGAGGCGAGAGCGCAGAGGTATGTCGGAGAAGAGATCGGTTTGATTTGATGACACCTTGGATTGGAAACGTAGAGATGCAGCAAGCGTCATGAAACATGTCATGCTCGATCTGTTTGATCGTTGACGTGCACCCCAAGAGGTAGAAAGGCAGGTAACTGCAACAGACGACAGGGCAGGACAGAGGAAAGACCCATAACAGGAATGGGACAGCGAATCCTTTGACAGTCCTGCGCATTCCATGAATGGCAAACGAGAACGACAAGACAAGGCTCCCCAGCACACCCTCCACACGGCCCATCCGGTTCGTGGATGCGGCCGCATACGCAGCTTTTACCCCGACACCGCCGCAGCCATACGACCACTCGGAATATTTCGACTCGTCTTTTACCTCCATAGGAAAATAAGACGAATCCATCTCTTGCGAGCCCTTTTCCACCGACGAATGGCAACAGAATCACCGCCCGCCCGCGCGCCTATCACTTTATGCCTTCGACAGCCAAGCAATCCCCTTGAAAACATCGTCCTACTCCGCCAGACTTCCGCCCGACCCGTCACTAGCCAGTACTCGCACACACAAGAGATCCCACATGCCCACACACACTCGACGTCCAATTCACCCATGAACCCAGACCACAGCCAGACGCGACGACAGAGAAGCGAAAAGGGAACGACATTACCGTGGTCAAGCTCCGGGGACTTTCAAACCCACAGCGAAAAAGGGTAAAGAGTTATCAAGAGACAAGAGGTGCCGAAAGGCAAACCTCTGTTCTGATTGTAGTGTAGAGCTGCGATAGCGATTCTTTGCGGACGTTCCTTGATTTGTACGGATGTTGAGGGTTGATGGGGTTTGCTGATGAGCCGTTTCTGAGAAAGGTCAGAGCAGTTGGCTCAGGAAACCGGCGAGACTAGCCAAACTTATATGGACGCCCAAAGTTTGCGGCCGGTTAGTCTAGCGCAGGTGAAAGCGCACAAGAAGCGCTCGGTTCCGAGGGGAGGGGGGCCATATTAGTCAGCATTCTAGCGACGATTACGACACATGCCCATTCATCATCGTTGGATCGTTAGCAACCTCTATTGCCTTCGAAGCTTCAGTTGTCGCAACAGAGACCTGTCAAACACAAGAAGCAAATCAGCATGAACCACGTAAGTCCAACTGGCCCACCGCCCGGCAATGCACTGATTCCTCTTCCGAACCTCCCCTCAGCATCCAGGAGCATGGGGTCAGACCCTTACCCCTCACCAGCGATTCGACCAATACTCAAACATGGCTCCATCACACTATCATAATCCTTCATCTGCGTCCGGGATAGTGGGCAATGACCATGGGATGTATGATGCGATGGGTGGTAATGAAGCTATCATGGCTGGAGGAGTTGTTGGACACACGCAGTAGGTCTTATGTGGGGAGCATGTCTATTTCATAAATGGCAGGATACTGAAGCTCTTCGGTGCTAGACAACCTTTGGTGACGGGTACTTCCGTCTTGGGACTTGTATTCGCCGACGGAGTCATGCTAGCCGCCGACAATCTCGGTATGCCCCCCCCCCCCTTTCCCCGTCCTACATCGTGATCTGATGGGAACTCGCTCACCATCCTTCTTGCTCGCCTTACAGCATCCTACGGCTCTCTCGCTCGATTCAGAGACATCCAGCGTCTCGTTCCTCTTGAATCTAGTAAATCGTCGAGCTCGTGTTTGGCCGTTGCAGGCGATATGAGCGACTTTCAGTATCTACAAAGGCAGTTGGAAAGCGTCATGTCAGTCTTGCTCGTGGTATTCGTTTCAGCGAGATTTGTGAACTGACACGAGATCCGGTTTTGCGTTCGGGTAGTATCAACGAACGTGCTCAGGCATTGGGCGATGATCACCCTTCCCTTGGCCCCAAGCAGATCTACGAATTCCTGTCGAATCTCATGTACTCGAGGCGGAGCAAGATTGATCCATTGTGGAATGCCATGCTTCTGGGCGGAGTCAAAGACGGCGAGAGGTGAGTGTCCTCCTGCTGCAGAGAGTTGGGAGAACAATGTCCCTGATGGTGTGTGCATCCTTTTTTCAGTTTCCTTGGCTACGTGGATCTTCTCGGGACGACTTATCAAGCGCCGACACTTGCCTCTGGATTCGGGTCGCATATGGCACAACCGCTCTTGCGAGAGGCGTATGAGAAGCGTCAAGAGGAAGGTAAAAGTGGGGCCAAGCAGGGAGAATTGTTGAGCAAGGAGGAAGCGACGGCTGTTTTGGAGGATTGCATGAAGGTCTTGTATTACCGAGATGCGAGGAGTTTGAACAAGGTATGTTGGCTGAGGAGGTGGCAACCGGAGAGCATGTATTGACAGAGGCGATACGTCCCTTGTAGTACCAAATCGCTACGATTACCGCGCACGGTGTCGATATCTCGGCGTCCAAGTCATCCGAGACGGAATGGAGGTTCGCGGAGGGCCTGCGAGGGTATGGTCCGCAGAAGCAGTAGAGACGATCCCGTGTGCACCCTTGTAGCTAGATGTAGAGATGATGCATATGAGCACTCTACCCGACTCGATAGAAGAGAATCCATAGCTGTAATTCCCGGTGACTCACCGTAGCCAGGAGCACCCGCCGACTCTGGTCTAGCGATCACCTCGCGTCGTGGAATTCGTCACACTTGGACGAGGATAGCAACTAGTACTTCTCGACAGCCAACTAAAACCCATGAATGTCATCATCAAACAAGAAGACGGCAGCTCTCTCAAGCGGTCAGCATACCTCGCGCATCCCGCTACCGCTTCCAACCTCCACTGCAGTACCAACCCGAGCCGGGCGGGGCGGTTCATATCAGACTACCCTCCTCTGGGATATAGGGACTTTAATGTCGAGTTTATCGATCTCCGACTTGTGATACAACCTGCCACCTCGAGGGAGAGGTCGGAAAAGGGAGCCCTGCAACTGATCGGAAGACGGCGAGTCGCACGAAGCGACCCGAAACGTATCACCTAAAATGTCGCACGCTTTACTGTGAGAGCCGATCTTCCTGGTGTTTACACCTGCTTATACTAGCGATTCTGATGTAAACCGCTACTTTGAACAGGCTGCGGCTCTTTCTTTCGCCTTACTTTAACATCTCGGTTGCTATGCACTACCTGAAAACCTACCCAGATTCGATCGGCATCAGTCACTACCTCTGCTACCGCATGAGATTCATGAAAGCCGAAGACGTCGAATTCTACTGGCCTCAAATCTGCCATCTCCTCGTTACTCGGCCGACAGAGTCCAATGCACTGGAATGCTTCGTCCTCGACCGTGCAGAGGAATCAACCCATTCCGCCATGTTGACGTTTTGGTTTATGCAGACTGCGCTGAAGGACTTGGTTGCGCAGAGACAGACGAATCCCATTGCGTTCCAGGTGTGTCAAAGGGTGCTACACCGGTGTCATGAGATCATCTTTGGGGATCCGCCGGAACCGAGCACATCGCCGTACAGGTCGCTTCCGGCTTCCGCCAGGAACTCGTATGTTAACGTTGGTCGAACAATTACGGGGACGCTGACGGGATCAGCTAGACTGGGCACGTCGGGTTCGACCCCCAATACGGAGCACCACGAAACCGCGTCTTCCTCGTCGCTGGATCGACCAAGCCCCATGCGCCGGTTCTCAAACAACCTCCGTGATAAACGTAACAAGCGGCGCATCAACGCCCATATCCCTCCTGCTCTCGTCGGAATGGGCGTAATTCTAGCTGGAACGCCAGGGATGCCGGGATTAGAAGGTATCACGGGTCAAATTGCTATCATGCAGGGGAGAAGGCCAGGAGACGATTTGCAAGATACCCGGAATCGAGTGGAACTCGATGTCGATCAGGGAGCTGACGTCCCAAGAGGCGGGCGCGACGCAGTAATGACGGATGACGGTAGAACAATCGCGGATCGTCGTCACAGCAATCCCGATCAAGTGGATAACGAATCAGAAGACGAGACGGATCCAGAGGGAGAAAAGGGCGCAACGCTCAACTCAAGATCGGTCGCGGGACAGCCACAAAAGCCGAGACTAGGCACCGCATTTGCCACGTCCAGTATGACGGACCTCTCTGTACTCGGTCAAAGCCCCGATTCCGCGAACGCGCCTCGGCCGGCACTGGACGACCGGACGCCTTCAAGTATGGCTTCGCACGGCTCAAAACCAGCATTGCTTCACCGCAACTCGTTGCATCCATCGCACACCTCGCTGTCGTTAGTACAGATTCCGCGGATGTCATCTACTACGAATTTATCGTCGCCTACCAACCCAAGTTTCGGAACGACGAGCAAATCGTCAGCGACGCCATTACGGAAACAAGCATTAAAAGGCTTGTCCTCTTCGGCCTCAATGTCACACCTGCCTCATGCAGCACCCTTTACTTCAGTGCCAACATTAGGGCATAGCGCAGGTCGGGATTCCCTGTACATGCCGATGCCATCGGCCGAAGTGCTCCTGGCGTCATACGACATCGAGGCACAACGGCAGTTGCTGCGAAGTCACTACTGCCGAAGCGAGTTTCGATTTCTATCCGCTTTGGAGGATATAAGCAATCGATTGCTCGTCATTCCAAAACCAGCCAGAATCAGCGCGCTGCGTGCCGAATTGACGAGCTTGAATCACAATCTACCGGCAGAAGTGTGCATGCCGATGTGGTGCGCGGCGGATCACAGTCACGAGGAAGGAGGGGAAACGCCGGGAGGACTTTCGCTTGCCACCCGGCCGGATAAGCACCCAAGACAGAAATCACGGGCTCATCATCGAGTAGTGAGGATCTCACCAGGGGATAGCGTCGTCCTGAACTCGGCGGAGCGGGCGCCTTACCTCCTCCATGTGGAAATTTTGGAGAACGACCTGGATTTTGATCCGGGAAAGAGGCAGAACCGCGAGTTGTTGAGAAAGATTGTGGTCCAAGAAGAACTGAAGAAACGGAAACGGCAAGGAATCGAGACGGCCGAGGCGGTTCAGTCGGCAAATGTGCCAGGGAAGTTTGCCGGTTTGGGATGGACTTCACCTAGCCCGGTAACGAAGCAGCAGCAGAGGAAGACCTCAATGACGTCAAGCAAACAGGTGCCAAACATGGATTTGGCTAATAAGCCTTCGTTCAACATGGAGGAAGTCGACCTCGTCGAACAGCTGTTTGGCTCAAACTTCTCGATACACACCCAACCGCCAGATTTAATGGAATCGATACCGTTGCCTCTTGGTCCACAGAACAAACTATCTGACGCTGTCACGTGGTCAAAGGGCAATACGACTCCCGGTCTGCCCATGGTGAACATCGCTGCCGCTTTACCTAGCCCTCTGCCGCAGCAGGAAATAGTATCATCTCCTTTAACATCTCCCGAAATCCAAGAGTCACCAAACCCTTCGCGAGCTGCGTTGCAGTCGACTGGCGCCGTGTCCGATGCAGTGGAGGGTCAATCTCCACGGCCTGTCATCACCCTTGAGGATTACTCGGAAAGAATGAGGACGGCAGCTGTGATGCTGGCCCAGCTGAATGCCTCGATGATACCAGCTCGCGGATCTGTGGCAACAGAAACCCCGACTAGTGGTGGAGCACTGGGGTGGATCACTGGCTCGGGATCCCTCGCCACGGCCAACGGAGGCCCGTCGGCACAAGGTGAACCTTCACCGGTCCCTCCGGCACATACCGGCGCTTCCAAGTTGAGGTTGGCAGCTGCAGAAGCCACGGCGATCCGTGATCGAATAATGGCCGAAATGATGAGTTTGGAGGAAGAACGAGTGACCAGAATGACGGCCCAGCCGGATGGGTACACGGTACAGCCTAGTGCGAGTGATGACAAAACGGCAGAAGACGAGAATATCATCAGGCGCGAATTGAACAAGGCCGATCCCTCGGGTGAGTTGTGCCGTTGTCATCATCTTTCGCCGAAGCTCAGCCAGCAGCATTTGCGTCCAAATATATAGCCGTTGTCTTCAAGGAATCATGGTCGGCCAAGAAGAGCAGAATACGTGCTGCATCGCCCTGGGGTCATTTGGCCGCCTGGGATGTTCTGTCCGTTATTGTCAAGACTGGCGCGGATCTTCGCCAAGAACAATTGGCGACTCAACTGGTTGAGCGATTTGGCCAGATATGGAAGGAGGAGAAGGTTGATTGTTGGGTTCGATTGTGAGTCTGGCTTCAGTTGTCGGGAAGGTGTTTTCATCCGAAATGATCCCTGAACTGCTCCGGGCCTACAGCTTCAAGATCTTGATCACAGGGGACAACTCGGGATTGGTAGAAACGATCACGGATGCTGTGTCTGTGCACTCCATTAAAAAGGCAGAATACGCACGGAGAATAGCCGAGGGCACTCTGGGCAATGTGACCCTTCTGGACCATTTCGTCCATGTGAGTAAACAGTGAAGACACTTTGACTCTATGCTTATATCTCCTTGACTGCAGACCTATGGAGAACAGCATTCTGGTCGATTTGCCCGCGCACAACGCAATTTCATCAAGTCCCTAGCAGGCTATAGCGTTGTCACTTACCTCTTGCAGATCAAGGATCGTCATAACGGCAACATTCTTGTTGACCGGGACGGACACTTGATTCACATCGACTTTGGTTTCATGTTGAGCAACTCCCCGGGAAATATGGGCTTTGAAGCCGCTCCGTTCAAACTGCCCATGGTGAGGAACGTTCCCGGTGTAGAGTGGAAATCACGATTGCTGAGAAGACTCGATTACAGGAATACATCGAGATCATGGGCGGACTCGATTCTCCGGGATTTGCGCATTTCAAAAAGCTGTTCAAGGAAGGCTTTGAAGCGGCTCGAAAACACTCCGACAGCATTTTGAGTAAGCAGAGACATGTCTTCCGTCCGGATCTATTCCAAGCTCATTCGTCCCTGCCCCTGGCTAATAACGCAGCCATCGTCGAGTTGATGCAGAAAGGTATGCAGCGTGGTCCTCCCTCCAAGATCCTGCTGATGATAATGAACGTAAAATTCTACAGATTCAAAACTCGACTGCTTCGCCTTGTTCGGAGAACAGACTTCCCAGCATCTACGTGACCGGTTCCAGCTGGGCCTGACACAATCTGCGGTGGACGCGTATTTGGATAGACTGATCGTTTCCTCGATCGGATCAAGTTGGACGAGGTTGTATGACTCGGTAGGTGCAGAGATGTTGCTCCCGGTGGGTTTGGCAACGGCTGATGTCTGCCTTCCTTTTGTCATTGCGTACTACAGTTCCAGTACTATTCACAAGGAGTATTGTAACATTGCCCTGGATTGTAGCCTCCCAGGTTACGCATTACATACGACTAGGTTGCAAGGCATCTTTCAGCTCAGCATTTACAAGCATTGGCCACATAATTCCAAGCTCGTAATCGAGTGATAACCAATAACTAACCCATGAATTACCGCGAATTGCCTGTTCGGGGATCCACTTTCTTGAGGGGTATCAATGCAGCCGCGACAGTTCTTCCCTCTTCGGCGAGTAGATTAAAGGTCGAGCAGGCGTTTCGCTGTGTGGACAGGTCAGCTTTATATAAATGAATATCCGCCACGGAAAGTGCAAGGATAGACCTACAGAATCCATGATCTCCAACGATATGCCGAGACGCGAGATGTATTCTTTGACATCCGGAGGTGGTGGCAGTGCAGACTTTCCTGTTCCAAAGATCAGGATTTCTGGTAGAACAGGTGCACAAGATGTTTAGATCTGTGAATCGAGCACTATGTCTGGCCCAAGACGATATCCTCACCTGGTCTGGGTACCACCGTTTCAAAAATCGCAAATCTCTCCTTACTCCATCCCCCCTCGTTCCACTTTCCCCTCCCACTCAATTCATCTACACCCACGGGATCCACGTCCCATAAAAACGCACGGTTCTCAACAAAGACCACGCCACCGGGGATGACTAGTCCGTCAGAGAGGTGAAACCCTTCATCGTTGAGTTTATTGACTTGGATCCTAGGTCGAGCACCTTGGTCGTCTGTATCGAAGAGGTTGGTGAGGCCTCCGCTTGCATGGAGCGTTGAAGAAGTGTGGAGGAGTCGTGGGGAGGCGGCGGTCTTGACTGCGGAGGTCAAGGGGTGGATGGGTTGATGTTGCAGGAGGACAGAGTGGGCGGGTCGCAATGGAGTGGGGATTGATCGGGGTGCCAATACGGTTCTGCGAAGTCTTGCTGTGCTGTTGCGGAACATTGTGTACGGGTCTAGATGTGGATGAAGCAGGTGGTTTATAGGTTGTCGATGGTTGACTATCATTGTAGCTAGCATGGAGAAATGTGGAATGACGAATCGACCAACGGGGGCGATCGACGGGGATGGAAGGTACAATTCTTTAGAGATGGCCATTTCGATTCAATCGTCTCCCTGTCTCTTCTCATCTAGACAGCCCTCCTCCAGGTGAGTCAGAGCCACTCAGACGCTACGGGACACGGACTCGGCACATCCTCAAGTTTCGAAATCGATATCGCTCCATCGGAATAGCACGCGATGGCCAAGGGAAAGTCGTCCAACCCCATGGATGCGTTCCGTGAGTCGCTGAACAACGGTGGGCAGGATGGGTCGTCTGGGACTTACTTATACTGTGTACAGGAAAGGCGCAGCGTGCAAAGGAGTTGAAAAAGGTGGGCTAGCCTTTATATGAAGGCTTTGCTTTTTAACAGCTGGTTTCACTTTCATTGTCCCGCAGAACAAGGAGACGAGAACAAAAGCAAGGGAAGTTGCAACCCTGAAGAAGGACGTCGGACCACTTGAAGCGGAAGTGAGAAGGTTGACAGCAGCGGGTAAGTCCAGAGAGCAGTATCCGAGTGAGCGAGAGCTTCCAGTCTGACCCCTTGCAATTGAATGCAGAACAAGCAAAATCACTCGACAAGAACGGTCAAGCACGCCTGGCTGAACTACGAGCAGAAGTAGGCCGAATCAAAAAAGCAAAAGAGGAATACGTCTCTGCACATCCTGAACACCGGAAATTCGTCTACGCACATGAAGATGCCCGGGAACAGGCAAGAAAGGCGGCATCGTCGTCGGTTTCGGAAAGCTCCTCCGGGAGGGACGGGCAGCCAGTGTATGACAGGCTGGGAAGGTTGAGAGATCCGACGAGGAGTGTGTATTATGATCCGGTGTTGAATCCTTTCGGTGTCCCACCGCCTGGGATGCCGTATATGGAGAAGCGTGAGTGAGCGCGTTTCAGAAGATGCCGTTGGGGTGAGAAGCTGATACTTGGTTTAAATAGCACGTGAAGAGGAAAGTGACGATGAGGATATGTCTTCTGATGAAGAAGATTCTGGTGAGTTCCGTTCCTCGTTGTTCTCATCACCGTGTTCAATCCCATTTACCTGTCTCTGCAGACGATGATATCGCAATGCCTGAAGGTCCCCCTCCAGGGATAACCGGCACCGGCGCAGAGGGAGGCGATTCGGATTCAGACGATAGCATTGTCATGCCAGAGGGTACTCCGCCACCTGAAGCACAGCTCTTTCCACCTACCACAAATCAGCCTTCTTTCCCCATGCCTCCTTTCGGCGTCCCGCATCATACCGGCTTTCCTGCAATGCCACCGCCATTCCCTATGGGTATGCAAGCACAAGCACACTTTCCGCCGCCCATGCCCTATGGCCAGCCCGGATTTCAGCCACAGCCATACGCCCATGGATACGGCTTCATGCCTCCCCCGCCGCCGCCTAGAGGCTTCTTTCCCGGAAATTCTAGCAATCAAGCTCGGCCGGTCCCAGGTCCAGGTCCAGGCAGGAACTTTCGACCGCCTCCACCGTCCGCGAATCTCCCGCCACGGCCCGGTGGAGTCGTCAATGATCCATTGTCAGACCTGCCTCACCAGACGTTCCAGGCGCACAGACAAGCCAAGCAGGAAGAAGGCGACCACGAAGACGGAGCTGGCACCACCAATATCGCAAAGCCGCCGGCAGCAAGTGCAGAGATATCTGCTGCACCTCAACTTCGCGATCTGCGAAAGGAAGCAGCTATCTTTGTGCCTCGGGTAGCGAAAAAGAAGAAGCCTACTGCAGCTTCAAGCGTCATTACCGCTGCGCCAGACGTTGCCAACGACAAGACGGATCAACCGGCATCAGGATCGTCATTGAGAGCGGGGTCCGCCGCCGCAGTGCAGAGCGCACCTCAGCTAGAGTCCGCGGCGGCGCCGACGTACAATCCAGCCATGGCAGGTGGCGGTCTTTTGAGCAAACTCTCAGATGTACTAGGCACTCCCGCCGCATTGAGTCAGTCAAAGGAGGAGAAGACGGATGATTACAAGACATTTCTGGCGGGTTTGGAGAAGCTTGATCAATAGCTCCAACCGAACTTGGACTAGGATTGTACATATTCATACATGACCAGAATCAACACCAAGTAAACGAGTACAATTATCGGGCTCTGCGCAAGGTCGTAGATTCGACATACAAGAAGGTTTGAGCATTATTCTATGGATTCGCTCGTTTTCTGTTTGAGTGAAACGCGACACGCATCATACGGTGAACTCGCGATCCGATATGCCACCTTCACCGCGGCCGCGTCCCTCCACTCGCTTGAAATCATCTCCTCGGATCTCCTTCGCGCGATCACTCTCCACTCTCTCAAGCGAGTGGCCCGTCAGAGGCTCCGCAATGAATCCACCCTCGCCTCGACCTCGCATCATCTCCGTCTCGGCATCATGACCGGTCACCACAGGCTGCTGATGACGGAAACCAGCATTCATATCCGCTCGACCGCCTGCCAGAGCACTCGCCAGGCTTCCGTCTTCCGTAGTAGGCTGGCTGACTGACTTGATCTCGGCTGTCGCACCGACAGTCGGATGCTTCTCTGACATGAATTCTCGGGGATCGGCAGAGGTCCGTTCCGGTGCATTGCCTTCCAGGTCACGCTGAACCCAGGCGTAGTCGGCGACGTACTCGTCGTGTTCCACTTCCTGAAGATGCAAGGCGTATATGAGCAAGATAAACCTCGCCGCAGATTGGACGACTACTTACATCCATACCGACGACTTCGGCTTCCTCACTTGCACGGAAGTGAAGACCCGGTACAAGGTTGATGATGAACATGATTGCATAGGTGACGACGAAAGTCCACGAGACGCCGACGCAGATCCAAGCGACTTGTTTACCCAGCTGAATCCAGTTGCGGTCGCTGTGATTGCATGCCAGGAGATGATCAGGGACTGTTCTTGATGTCATTGAACATATAGGCACTTACATCCATCCACCGTCATGAATGGTATAACCGTCGTTGTTGATCACCGATGCTTGGGCAAAGCTGAAGGCAGCTGGGGGTAAGATTCGACAACCCGCGGTCGACTGAGCTGTGCCTCTGCTTACATTCCGGTCATAAAGGTACCAACGATGCCCGCCAGTGCGTGAACTGCGAAAATATCCATGCTGGAGTGCAAGCGAGATAGGTTAGACAAAGGTCTTAGCTAGGGGAAAGATCACATTGGCCACTTACGGATCATCGACTCGCATCGTGACCTTTAGTCGTGTGGCCAAATTGGAAAGAGCGCCGGAAACGAGACCGATAAGGGCAGCTGCCGGGGTGCCTACATTTCCGGCAGCAGGGGTGACGGCGACAAGACCTGTAATCATGCCGGTACAGAAGCCAACGACACTCCATTTGCGCTCCAGTCGGAAGTCCATAATCATCCAGACAATACCCCCGACACTTCCAGCTAGATTGGTGTTGAATACCGCCATAGCGGCCCTTAAGTTGGCAGCGAATGTAGAGCCGCCGCTGAAAGTTAACGAAACGGTCAGCAGAAGTGGGAAGTTTCATGCAGATAATACTTACTTGAAGCCCAGCCATCCCACAGCAAGCAAAATCGTACCAAGGATAACATGCCCAACGTTGTGCGGCTTGTAGAGAATTCGCTCAGTGCCGTAGCCTCTTCGCTTTCCAATGAAGTAGCTGCCAGGATATCTCCGTCAGTTTTGTTGCCACCGGAGTCGGGCCAAGCAGACTTACGAGTATGCTAGACCGCCGATACCGGATGCGATCTCTACCGGAACACCTCCAGCGTAATCGAGGACTCCCCACTTGAATGCCCATCCATTTGCAGACCAGATCCAGTGGGCAAGAGGATCGTAGACCAAAGTTGTCCAGCAGAAAATGAACACCATGGCCGGTAGGACACGACTTCGTTCGGCGGCTGCACCGAGAACAATTGCGGGTACCAAGCAAGCAAACATCATTTCGTAGGTGGCGAAAACGATCTCCGGCAGCTTGTTGTTTGCTTCAGGAATCGGTCGACCGAGAACGCCCATGAAGCAAAAGTTATTCAGGTTACCCCAGAAAGATCCTCCCGTTTCCGAAAAGACAAGCGAGTATCCCCTGGAACGCAGAAAGGTGTGAGATGCGCGTTTGCGGTAAAGGAAATGTGCACCTACCAGAACCACCATTGGAAAGAGGTGATAGCCAATGCGACAATGGTAAGGAAGAGCAACGATAGAGCATTTTTCCGGCGCACGAGACCTGAATACAAATAACCGAGACCGGGACTACAATATCGTCAGAGGGAGGCTCGTCAGTTCTGGTTCTTGCAAGTCTGACTGCAAGAGCACGTACATCATAAGCCAAACCAACGCCGTACATGTCAATATCCATGCGATATCTCCTGCATCGAAGGCTGTATGACATGTGAATCAGCAACTAGGACTCCCAGTTTCTCAAGAGTATACGAACGAGCTAGCGTTCCATCTTCCTGCACAACAATCATATCTGTCCCGGTGGGGTTGATAGTCGCATCATCTACCGTTGTGCCTCCCGTTAACGCGCCATACCTATGGGACACAGCAGGTTGCTGTCAGATCTTCTCCAGTACTGGTTTAAGACCAGCTGACATACGTAATGTTAACCATTTTGAAGCTCCGTCGAGGTCTTTCGCTTGCTTGCTATAACCCTTTACTACCACCAGTGTCGTGTGACGATCGGAGCTACGCTGTCGTCTCCGGGCTGAATGATAACTGTTGTGTGTGCGGATCGTTGCCGGAAAGCCGTCACACTATGCCAGTATGATGGATGAATGGGAAGGGCGAGGGACTGGACTGAACAACGCAACCAGTTTGCCTAGATCGAAACGAGGCAAAATGAAATGCTCTTGAAAAGTAGTGCGAAAGAATGACGGAACGACGGGCGATGCCATCCGTCTGCCAAGTAGACGAAAGTCCGATACCTCCAGGGTTAGAGCCCTAGAGGGAGGGCCACCAGAAAGCTCAGCCCCTAGAGCGTAGGGCGAGCCAATCATAATGAGAATTTCTTATCTTTTGCACTGCGTTTGCACAGCGAATGCGATCCCGCGATGTGGAGTTTTACTTCCAAAGTCTGATGTACGCTATCGAGCGCTCTAGGATCCGCGAAGCCTTTCCCCGCTCTGCGTTATCGCCGTTAAAAACAACTTTGCACGACCAGGCGAAGAACTGCTTCCGCGGCAAGAAGCAGAGGATTTCTATTGGTTGATCAGGCGCTGCATCCCGCTGGAAAAACGATCGAGAGCCATGTCTCATTCAGGAGTCAGGAAAACACGTGCCGAAAGCGGCACCTGTTCTTATCTATAGGGACCTATAGGGGGACATACTGCTCAGATAACAGGTCGGCTGAAGTTGTCGTGGTCGTCTTTCCTCGGTGGAAATGGCCGTACAGCTGCCGAGTAGTTACTGTCTTCAAGATGTTCGGGCCGTCGATCGAGTAATACCAGTTCGAAACCTCGAGCAGCGACCCAGCGGCCAATGAGCATCGGAGTTGTGCATCGGGTGATTACAGTAATGATATGTAGCCAGTAACGACATGTTGCCTACCACGCTTAGCTACAGCTGGCTCGAAAGAATGCCTCAACATATTTCTGGCTTACATTGCAAGGTGCAAGGAGATGAGAGATCCGTTGACGACCTTGGCTGAATCTGCCCTCACATAATCAGGCCCAGGTTCCGCCGTTGAATGTGAACGACTGCACGGGTGTGCACCGTTGAGGCGTCGGCCGGAGTCGACCTTGATCGAAGGCTGCATTGCGCGTCGAACAGTCTAAAGCAGTCGGATGTTGAGGTGAGCGAATCTTATTGTCACCCATCATCAAGAGCGTAGAAAGCATCAACAAGTTGACATACGCCTAGGGTACTACGTTATTGCGCCAAGGCGTACGGAACGATTGAGAAAGGGGATTCCGGGACAACCAACCAGAGTGACAAGCCAACAGGTTTCGTGAGGGGCACGTATGCCTTCCGAGCGCGAAGTTCAAGCTTCTCTGCTCGACGTGGGTAGGAAATTGCTCGGTGTTCGACCACACGGAGGCCCTGCATCGTCGCAAAGCAGGGGCCCGTTTCCCCTGTGGATGGCTTCAGGGCGAGGCGGCACAAGACTGATAGAGGACATATGTATACTTCCATGCGGCTACTCGAAGAAATCGTCCGCGTCCTCTGTCTTTTGCGCATCGTCAGACTGTGTCGGCTCGGCTCCAGAGACAACCGTCGGTGCGTTGGCCGCAGTTTTGATTCCGAATAGCTCGTCAAACGATATCTTCTTCCTCCTGTCATCCTCTTTCTCGGTTTCCGGCTGCAGACTTATAGCAACATCCCCTGTAGCTTTACCATCTGCCATCTCACGCATCATATCCCGGATCTTAAGGAGCATGTCAAGTCGTCTCTTGTCCACCTTGGCGTTGGCAGACGTTCGTTTGTGCGCCTTTTTAATGGGCGACTCAGAGGCGGAGGCAAGAACGGCGTCGATGGACGATTGCGTGAGGAGCGGCGGCAGGACGAGCTTGGCCTGCTGCTCTTCCGCCTCCTCGTCTGCTTTGGATTTGCCATTGAAGGCGACTGCTGGGAAGAGACTGACGTATTTCATGGTATTGCTGTTGTCAAAAGGGAGTGAGCCGTCTTCATTCGCATACTGACACGTCGGAGGCACGCACGGATAATGGATCACGTAGTTTAACATGACTCGAGCATCCTCCAATTCCTTCTCAAGTTGCTCTCGAGTGGAATCACCCTCTTCCTTCTCCTTGCCCTTGCCTCCGTCAGCTCCATCTAATTCGTTGATCTGCCTTTGAATGCGCTTAATAATACGGAGAATCTTCTTTCTTTCTGAAAAGAGGAAACATTCGAGTCACAGCACGAGTATATCATTCCTTTAGCCAGCTGCCAGCTTTCGACATTGGCTTTTTCGAGATGGGTGCTTACCGAAGAACTTGACCTAAGGTGATGAAAAAGGCAATGGGCTGTGGAACGGCGACTATTGCAGATCCACGCCAGCTTACCATATGGTACCTCTCCCCGTTCTTCCTCTCCACACTCCGATACTCCGCTTTCGCTAGGTCGGCCTGCAAGGATGTCAATCTTCGTTCCGTCTGAACCCGAAGTGCTGGCGCAAGATTCTCCTAAAGTTACACATTCCACCCCCGTGGTCAGCTGGATTGGGGGTCTCGATGACATATGGCAGGCTTACCTTGCTCAGTAATCTAGTTGTTTGCCGGATTTGAGACTTGATTTTTGAGACCCCTGGTACCCCCGAAGTATTGACTTGACCGCCGCCTCCTTGACCCGCCTTCCCTTTTGTATTCTTGTTGTACGGCGTTTGCCTGTGCTTTTTGTTTCCTCCTTCAGACGAGGAAGTCTTTTCGGGACGCGTCGACATCTTTTTAGACCGTGTTACGAGCTGAGGGTAGATTGCCGGTCGAGCAAAGCAGACGGAAACAAGGAGGTATGTCGGCAGGTAATTCTTCGCCAGAGATTAGTTGTTGGGGACGAGGTGCAGCTTGTATCCAGTTGTCGGTCAACAGGACATTGCCCGAATTATCCTATGAAGAGCTCAAGGTTCATTATCCTTCCCGACACCAGGACGAGCACAAAGTCAACAACAGAAATATTGGCCCACGTGATCGAGATTCCGGGCGCCGAATCGAGGCGGCAGCGCAATTGAGCAATCGAGTTGCGTCAATTGTGACTGATACGAACCTATCTGCGGGAGCTCATCCTGGTTGCACGTTGATATCCCGCGACGTTATCACCTGATCATGGCTGCAGCACCTACAAAGAAGGCGATTGTTCGCGTTCTCGCTTTGCCAGGATATACCCAAAATGCAGCGATACTCAGCCGGAAGGTGAGGCACACTAGCAAGATGGAACAAGCTGAGATTGACGTGTGTGACTCCTCTGTAGATGGGCTCTGTACGAAAGACTTCCAAGCAAGTAGACTGGGGTATGCTATACATTGAATTGAGAACACTTGGTTGCTCGTCTGAAAGCTGCCCATTTTCGTTCCTTCAGTGTTTCTCGACCCGCCTCACATTCTTGACAAGGTCGACTTTGGAAACGGCACGGCAACGCTGGCAGATTTCGACTCTGAATCTACCATGGATCAGGAGCAGAGGACGCCAGAAACGACTCCTCGGTGCGTACCACTACTGGATTGGATAGCTGGAGATATCCGCTGAAATTGATTCACCCTTAGAGCTTGGTTTACTGCAAGTCACGACCATGATGACCCCAACAATGTCAAGACGACGTACAACAGTGAGTGTCGCTCCAGCACTGCTACACAGAGAAGCTCAAAGCTATACGGGTAGTGATGGATGAGACGATAGCATATCTGCACGACTTTGTTACGACACAGGATGAACCGTTCGACGTGAGTCCACAACGACGGCACCGTTGTGATGTAGGGTTTACCTGATTGTCGACGGTGTCCTCTGATAGGGTGTTTTCGGATTCTCGCAAGGAGCATGCATGGCTGCGCTACTTGCTGCCCTGGTAAGTGGAACCTCGGGAATAACTCTTACGCTCCTCCCGTGTCATTATTCATCTCGCATGCATTTCCTTGGATCGCAGATAGAGAAACCGCTCTTCCACCCTAAATTCCCCGCACATCCCAAGCTGAAACCATTCAAGTGTACGTTCTGCTCCGTGAATTTTCAAGGATAACTGAATCGATGTTGCTCTTGCAGTCGCTATCTGCTGTGGCGGATTCGAAGCGGCGGATCTAGCACTCGCAAAATTCTACCCGGTTGCAACGCCGACACTTCACATTATTGGCAAGAACGATACTATAGTTACAGAGGAGCGGAGTCGAACGCTGATAAGGCACTGTGACGATTATCGTGTAGAGCTTCACGACGGAAGTGCGTATCGACTGCGCAATATTGGATTGCTGGCCCCCGAACAGTGCTCATATCTTGTTGTCTTGTCCTTTAGGTCACTTTGTTCCGTCAAAGGCAAATTGGCGTCATTTCCTTGCGTATGTACTCTTCCCCCGATATGGCCTAGTCAGGGCTAATGACGATGGTTGCGACCAAACAGAGCGTATATCACATCCTTTACCGAAGGAGGAGAACAAGGCGATGTTCCTCCTCCCTCCACCTTTGGTCCGCAGAGCACAAATACGAGCGCAGCTGGAACGAGGCAAGGGACGCCTGAACCGAATGCAGCTGTGGGCGGTGCGGAAAGCAAAGATCCAAAAGGGCAAAGCAAAGATCCAAAAGGGCAAAGCAGCCTATAATAGAGCTGGTTGTGTAGAAACATGGCGGATGCCTGATGCGATGATGATCCTGCATCCGCTTGGCCAGCGATTACTCGGCTCAGAATAATGTATGCATAGTCACACTGCTACAAATTGTGAACGCTTGGCAGAGTTCGGTGGAAAAGCAACAGCATTGCGCGGGCCTTCATGTCTGCACACCACGCCCTTTGATATGGCGGTCGAGTGATCGTCGTATGTTGTGAGGCCTTCACCAGCACTTGGTTCCGGCGTGATCAGAACGCAACAGCCTTTTTCATGCGTGATGGAATCGACAGAGGCGGTCGACATTTTATTGCTTTACAGAGGCTTGCAGGGAAGCTGAGTGGGGAGGATGCCGAATCTGCGGTGGTTGAAAGCTCCTGTTAGTATGCATGGTATGATTCGTGAGATCGGATGGAAATACCTCTTCTTGATGGTGACTCGGTGCCTAGAGAATTTGTCATCCGGGGAGAAACGCGCTGGATGGGCAGACTTGGTGATCTTTCCGTCCTTGGTCGATTTCTAAGGAATTGGAGAGGTAACGCATCAGCCAGATTCCTTGCATCATTCCAATCTGGTATCGATATTCACCTTCAGAGTGTAAATCCTGAAATGAGTGAGGGGATCAGCTGAGTTGACATCGCAGACTGATAAATGGATCGCCATACCTGTTACCCGCAGCATCGAGAGTGTACATCAAATGCATGGTGGGTTGTCTTGTTGGTGAATGGGTTGGGGCTACAGGATGGCGGATCTCCTATTCGCAACAACGGAAATCAGGGCTCTTGAAACGCAACAGGACCGCTGAAACAGGTCAAGCACGGAAATGATGGCGGCACGTGACCAGTTTTGGCTCGTGAAATTAGGTAATCCAGCTGCCTATTCTGGCGGATCCGTCTCTGGTCAGGGCTTTGAGCGGGTCGACGATTGGGTATGGGTTCCTTCGTCCGTCATTTTGGTGTAGATCAAGCACAAGGCTGTCACCACCCCTCACATCTAAAAAACTCATCAGCCAACATGCTCTCCCGAGTAGTCGCACAGAGTGCACGAGCGTCCGCTCGAACGATCCGCACCGACCAAGTCCAAACTAGCAGGGCGTTGTCCGTCTCATCCCGTCGATGGGCCGAAGTGACTGTCGCTCAACCGCAGGATTTAGTCGAGAGGAGCTTGAAGCCTGGAACAGAGCCTGATCCTCAGCGTGAGTAACGGAGGACGGATCGGTGGTGCGACAGGCTGAAAGCGCTGACACAGCTGGATCTCTTCTTTCGGAACAGTGGACGGCTACCCCGAACTACCATACGTATCTATTCAGAAGCGAGTTGCCAAGGGATGGTGGGACCAGCAAGAACGAAAGAACTTTAATGAGACTGTAAGCCTGCTTCAGGCGAACCATCGAGCGTCCGAGCGTCCGGCCGCGTGCTGATAGCGATACTTCCACGCACAGCTGCACGAGCAAGAAGATGCCTTGTCCATGTGGTCACCCGATGTCCATGCCACGCCCGCCGGCTGGGCACTTGCACAGGTACGCTTCGCGACCCACGTAACAGTGATACTAGGCGCTGAATGAACAAATCTTCCTCGTGCAGATGATTGCGGCATTCAGTGCTCTCGCAGGTTTCGGTTACTTCATTTACCTCACACAACCGGAAAGGCCAGTCGCAAAGCGATCCTACCCTTACGGCGGTCTCAGTCAGGAGCTCGGCGGATCTGATCTGACACCCAAGGTGCGTCTTGTCGGCATATAGCGTGCAGGACGGCTTGCTCATCTCACGTCTCACAGGCCAACCCGGAAACGTATGAAGATGAAGAATAAATGCTTGTGTACCCCAATATGAATAGGACACGTTGTGCATGGCGTGTGATTATGTGCCTCGAGCGCATGCCGTCGAGCTTGGCTACGATTCTTCTTCTTCTACCACCTTCTGCTTCTTCCTCGGTCGAGGCCGAGTTGCCTTTTCAGCGGGAAGGCTGTTTTCTTTGTCCGTACCCATCATGGCATTTACCGTCGTTGATCCCTCTAGCATTTCCTTTGTGATTGCCTCGTCTATCGATCGTCCCCAGTCGTCGTCAAAATCTTCATGATCGTGGTCGTCTGCAATCGTGGTGGTCGTGATGGTCGAACTCGCTCTGCTCCTGCTTTTACCTCTTTTGCTACCTCTGGCAGTTCCTCTTCCCCTCGTAGCGCCTCGCTTCCGCGTCCCAAATCCTCCTGAGGACACAGTGGGAGTTTCATTATCGATGCTCGTGGAAGCGCTAGCGACTGCAGCGTCGTTGTTGACGGAATCTACCGTCTTGCGCTTGCGGGGCGGACGTTTGGCCGTTGTCGAGTCGATGTCCTTGTTGCTAACATCACTGGCCGCTGTTGACTTGCGTTTCGGGGCGGCTTTCGATCTGGTGCCGGCTTTGCTTTTGGTCGTATCGGTGGTCTCCACGCCATCTAGTTCTGATACACTTCGCAGAGGCGGCTCTGGCTCGTTCAGATCCGCAAGCATTTCTCCAAACTTCGTGGGAATAGCTTCTCCGTTGGCGAGAGCCTCCGCTTCTCGATAAGCTCTGATGACTGCCTGCAGCCGTTTGGACGGATGCTTCGTCCGTATCCTCGGTGCAAACTGCCCCTGACCCAATGAAGAATCGAAGAACGGGTCGAGAATCGTTTGTCTGTTCGCTACACCGGCCTGAGATCCAAGCCGATCCGATCAACACCGATCCGAGCCTGAGTTTACATGCGACGTACCTGGCCCCGACGCGCCAACTTTTGGATAATAGGCGTCAACTCATCGTCGACTTTGGATACAGACCATGACAATTCTGTCTGCAAGAAACTAGGCAAACAGGCTATTAGTCAGATTTTCCTGGAACAAAACTTGAATTACAGCTCACCCCCGAAGACCTATCAAGTCCGGAAAGCCCCAATGAAACGGCTCGTCAGAGTGATCGACTGTTGGCATATTATAAGCTTCGCGCTGCATTACCAACAGCATATTAGCATGGTCGGGCGGCGTGAATGCCAAATTGCAGATGCTTACGACAGCTGGATTTGGCCAGTCGGCCTGTAGGTAAATGGTATCACTGAATTTCTTCTTCTGTCGATGTGCAGCAGATATATTAGTCGCGACACATGGCGTGGCGGAAGACTGCTTACAAAACTCTTTTGCCATTTACTCTCGTTGGCGACGTCATCTTTCCCTTGTTGAACGTCAATCCACCACGACTTGAAGTGTTGTAATCCGCGAGGTCCAGGAAAGTTTGCCATGATTTCCATGGCGGCCACTGGACCGATTCCGGGTAGGCCTTCAGTGTAATCGCTGCCAAGTAGGTAAGCTATGGTGATAAGACGGTCTCTGGTCAAACTCATTTCCCGTGCTAGATCGGCCGCGAGAAAGCACTCGACGTATTTTGCGTCATTGAAAAGGTTTTTAAAGCACTGAGCGGCGCCAAACAGGAAAACATCGTTATCGTCGGTGATGACGCCGTCGACCAAATCTAGACGGGCCAACTCGGCGCATTGAGCTTCGGCTTCCATCGGTGCTGTGACATACGGGATTCCGAAAAGCCGCAAGAGGAGCTAAGGGTGGTCGATGTCAGAACTGTCCTGAATGAAGCCGGACAAGGCGCTTACCTGAATTTGGGCGACCATCTGATGCGTAATCTCCTCTGAATCCCTCATCGCCACCTTGTTCTGCTGATTCAGATCTCTAATTTCATTGTCGATCTCTTGCCGAACTTGCTCCAAGTTTCTATGCTTGATCGAAGCCAGGAAACGCGCATAGTCGTCGCCTTCCGCGTTCATATCGATTCCCCCTTCTTCTTCTTCCAGACCGGGAGGTGGAGCCGGAAAGGTATCGGTTTGTATCTTTCGACGTTCGGGCTCAGGCGAGAGTGACCATTCAAGAGACCTGCTGTCATCCAGATCATCCCCGTCGTAATCACTCGACGCGAGCAAGTCGGCCTGGTCAATCTGTCGTAGAGGAGATTCGGCCAGTGGCGTAGAGTGTCGCCTCAGTTTCTGCCGCGGAAGCTGTTTTTCCTGTAAGGCATCGAATGATGCCGACGCCCAAGGTAACGGGCGTTGTTGCGTCGACAGTGACACAGGATTATTCCTTTCTGGCGCGTCGAGTGTTTCCAAAACAGTGTCATCCAGGAGCCCGTTTCGTTGCGCTCCAGGAATTTGCCGTAAAGCGCTGCCGATTTGCTCTTCTAGATCACGCGCGCTTGCAACTTTCCTTTCCACCTTGCCCGTACCCTGTACGGGCAGTGACTCTTGGAAGTGGTCCTTGACGGTTCGCGGATCACTCGAAACTACTGCGATATCTCGGCTGTTTGGCTGACGGGGGACATCTGATACGACTTGCTGTGATTTGGTATCCGCGGCATCAGCCACAAGCGGAGAATGGGGACGTGGAGCCAGCTGATACGGTTCTTTCTGTCGTGGCGTATCCTCCACGTCCACGGACTCCAACACTACCTGCGTTCTTGTGGCTGATGTGCCTGCAACGAGTGGCGACGTCGCTTCCGCGCTGAATCTATCGTTGAGTAATCCTTTACTGTTGAACTCTGGTTCTTGAATATCGGTGGCCATCGGCGAGTCATGCTGCTCAGTGTACTGGGCCTGCTCCATCTGATCCTTTCTGATCGCTGCTTCGATGAGAGTGCGGTCCGTGCTGTCCAAGGGCACCACATCGTCGCCGTTCGAGGTCACCGCGGGCACAGGCAAGTCAAAGTAATGCGGCTCCGAGTCTTGACGACGCACAGCCGGAGTTTCTGCTGATGTCTTCCTAAAATGCGGCACTTCGACTTCCTCAAAGTCGTCCTCGTCACTGGCGGATATCGTAGCGGCGATGCTGGGCTCCTCTTCTCCCGCAACGAATTGCAACCGCGCATCGGTCTTGCTCGCTTGCAGCACACGCAGCAGCGCCAAATCTTCTTCGTCTCTCCGGCGAGCGGCTTCTCGCTGGCTATCCTCCAATACCAAGTGCATTGATACATCTGGCGGATCCGAAGGAGGTTCTGCAAATTCTTGCTCTTGCAGATTCCGCGCTACCGCTTCATCGTCAAACGGGTTTTGCAGCCTTTCGCCAACAACCTCGACCATGTCATCGTCCTCAAGACTGTTCCGCGCAACGCCTTCCGCTTCATCTTCGTCAGGAGCGAAGAGTGGCGGTTGCTTTTCCGTTTTGCTCGCGGCTCCGAGCTGCTCATCATAGGTCTGCTTTCTCTGCGGTTTCTGAGGTGTGTGTCTCCGGGTGAAGGCATCTATCATTTGTCGTTGTCGCATCGCTCGAAGTTCGGGATCAGGCGCGGCAGCCGGTGGCCTAGAAACGCGGAATTAGAATAACTCGAATTGTATCGCCACGAGATAGCGCACCTGGGTATCACTTCCACTTCATCGGAATCGGACTCATCTTTCTTGCGAAGTACCCCGTTTTCTATACGTTTCCTCTTCTTTGGGCTCTCCTCGATGATGATGGGCTTGTTCTGAGTCCCTTGATCCCTCACCCCCAACACCCAGCCGCCACCTTCCGCCTCCGGATTACGCACCAAGACGTACTCGCGATTACGCTCGGCAGCCACTCGGAGCGGAATGTGCAATCCTGAGCTACCGATGGTGTCCGTGACCGTCAGGAGCTGCTGAGTAAGGTTGTTCCTCTGCGCTAGAGCCGCGATCTGCGCTTTTGAAAAGTCGATTGGCGTTGGCGCAGCCTGCAACATGCTTGTTAGACGTTTGTGAGATTGCTGTCTTGACCGAATGCGCAAGTCGCCGATAATCTCATATTGCGTCTCGGTGGGCAATGCGCGAAACTCTGGACTGGTGAGGTCAAAGTCCTCGGGCTTCATCTCCTCGATGAAATGGACCAGTTCTTCTTCGGTCGCCATCCTAGGATCGGGACGGGAACCTGCCGCCGTCGAACCGGACTGAGTTTTTGTCGTGAGTGCGCCATCCGGAAGATCTGGAAGCCGATAGGGGTCGTGGTTTTTGAATTTCTTGCGGCGTTCTGCCGCGGCTGTGGCTGGAGTCTGCTCTCGTACTCCCTGATCCATAGCTTGGGGTGAGTCGACGACACCCGCAGCATTGCTCCCCGCGCCGGTGTTATCCCCATAGAACTGCCTGACCGGCTGTGGCCCTACGCTGTCGTCGAGATACGCCGCGTTCCCCTCTTCTATGAGATCCCCCTCTTCCGGCTGATATTCGTATTCCGCACCAGGTGGCATATTCGCTCGCGCTGCTTGCTTATCACGTGTACTTCCGGAAAGAATAAGTAGCCGTTCATGAGCCAGATTGTCGGGATGATAAGCGAGGGAACTCACGCCTGGGCTGCTTTGACAGCTTCTCTCCTCATCTGCGCAGCAAACAGCTTTTCCGCGACTTTGGCGTGACTAGCAGCGGCGCCGACCTTTTTCCGTCTTCGCTCAGCCTGGGTTTAAGACGCAATCAGTATTTGATCTGCTTATGGGGAAGCATAGGAAGCCATACGATCGTGCTACGCTTGAGGTTGGGTGCGCCACCATCAAAGACAAAGACGGGTTTGATGCCGTGAAAAAGGAGTTTATTGGTTCGTCTCAGAAAACCTAGAATTCAGGGAATTCTATCTCTGCGCATTTCTCCCTCTCTAACACATTGTAAGGTACATACCCAAAACATGCGCATTAACCAAGACCCGACCATCTTTATCCCTCATCGTTGCTTGAAACTGCAAACATCGGAGAAAAGGGAAGACCTCCTCAGCCATAGGAGCTGAAGCGCTCTTTCACAAGGTCACGTACCTGGTATAACCAGATTGAGCTATCGATGGCCAAACGCTTGCCTTCCATAGTCTCGAGTCTTGAAGAGGCACAAAGTTACTGAGCCTATATATGCAGAAGCAGCAACGACTGTACTTACTTGATCGGCCTCGCCACCGGGCTCAGCAACGACCATAATCCCTTGACACCCATGTTGGCTCACGTTGTTTCAGGTAGCGCTGAGTAGCTGCGGTCGAGGTTCGTCAGGTGCTGACCCGACACATCCGTGAGTGGATACTCAACTGTCCGCAAGTCTGCGCTCGTTGCTACTTGCCGCACTAATGGACTGGATAAATCATAGAAATTAGGGAAAAGACGCAACCATGCATATACATGCATACGAAATGCAAGCTGATGACTCATGGCAAGTCAATCGAAACGGACATCACGCAAAAACTCCGTCTGCCGGTCAAAAGTCGGCTCAGTTCAGGTTTAGTTCGAGTAGTATAGATGTGAACACCAGCAACACAAGAGAACATTCATCTTCAATCGATCAACGTACCCTCGTCCTTAGAATGGCTGCCATCGCCCTTCCTCAAGCTAGCGTCTCGCGCTCAATCTCAAGCTTTATCACCTCGCAACTCCCAGCACTACCGTCCATCCTCTCACGGCTATCAGTATACCCATCAGCCTCCTCGACGCCGTCGCTATCATCAACATGCGAAGACTCGGTTTTTGAACCTTACGAAACCCCTTCAAGGACGTTTGCCACGCTCTTGGCCGAGCTGTTCCCGCCGTTCCTGCTAGCGGTGCCCAAGTCCAAGATATCGCACTCGAGGAAGAGTATGAGGAGTGCGAACAAGGGGTTGAAGAATAAGACGAGTAAGTCTATTAACCCGACTTTACAACGTTTCTGCAGTGTGAGGTGGAGCGTATCTAAAAGGGATACTGATGTGCGCTGTCATCCAGATATAAACCTCTGTCCAGCATGCGGATCCCCAAAGTTGATGCACCACCTATGTTCCAAATGCTACTCGCAAATTAGCAGGCGGTATGTACATTGAGAATTCCTCCCATCCCGTTGCCGAGACTCATTTCACTATCTCCTCTTGGCGATGGCGCAGGTGGAAGGATGAAACTCGTTCAACTTTGGCTCAGCAACCGGCTTCGATATCGCAGAGTCGCCAGGAGCAGGACGCACAGCCTGCTGTGTGATGTTCGTCGACGCCCATGTATCATATGCCATTGAATTTGTTGAGGATGGATGGTGATGCGTCAGTAGAATTGCAGGGACAGTCGCGTATTGCTTTCAGTGCCTGTCGATACGCGCTCTGCAGGAGTTGCGGTTCTCGTGCAAGAAATCTGTGATGTTGTGCTTCCACGACGCAGGCTACTAGCCTACAACAGACCCGACTTTCGTCATCACCTCATCCCATTCACTAACGGGATCGGAAAGCCAGGTTATCGCTCCACCTGCGCCAATGGTCATAGTTCTGGCCGAGGCTGAATCTGCAGCGTCTTCACTTCCCGAACCGGCGGTCGATGCCGAACAGCGCCTTTGCTCGATGACAATCGTCCGAATGACAACGCTTAAATCGACGGCGCCATCAATTGACATGTAGCCCATTGCTCCGGAATAAATTCCCCTCGGCTCACCCTGCTCGAATTGTTCAAGCAGCTGTACCGAACGAAGTTTGGGAGCTCCAGTCATTGACCCTGCAGGCGAACATGTCAATCGATGCGCGTGAGGTGAAGACACCCGATACTCACCTGGAGGGAAACTCCTCTTTACTGCTTCTACTTCGCCGATACCATCGAGAAGCTGCCCCCTGACAGTCGTGACCAATTGGTGGACCGTTTCATACGTTTCCAGTGCAATCAGCTTTGGGACCTGAACCGAGTGCGATGTGCAGCAGGATTGAAGATCGGAGCGAATAAGATCGACAATCTGGAGAAGCCAATTAGAAAGGCTCTGTGTCGCGACACAACCGGCTCACCATTAAATTCTCAGCCCGCTCTTTCCCGTCATTTCGAAGCGCTTCGCCAATCTGCCGGTCCTTCTCCTCGCACCAGCGACGAATCTCCTCGTCCGTTGCCGTATCGCCCAGGCTTTCCATACCCAAGCTTGCATCCCTCGGGAACCGCACTCTCGCTCGCGTCCCTTTGATGGGCTTCATTTCGATACGTCCGCCGGGGGTAATACGCAGGAAGCGTTCCGGCGAGGAGGATAATATCGCCGTACCCACGCTCGGGAACGAGAGGTACGTGGAATAAGGCGCTGGGTTGCGTTGTCGAAGGTGAAGATATAGCTGTATCGACTCTGGTAAGGCTGGACCGCTTTCCGATGTAGCAATCTGCTGTCTAGTAGATTCCGCGGAAGCCCGAAATTGTGTGGTCATCGTGAGCTCATAGCTGTCCCCAGCGAAGATGGCTTGCCGGCATTTCTGGATTCCCGCCATGTACTCATCGGCAGTCATGTCGCTTGTAAACTTGGGCATCTGCACTGCGGGCCGCACGCGCTGTTGCGTGCTGTTTGCCTGCGAGAGGACACTTTGACAGGTATTCGTCCACGATTGCCAGTCGCGGCGGGTGGAGCCAAAGTTGACACCCAGGCTCTTGAGCCAGGATATCATTTCAGGATGCGTTTGACCAGAGTTCTGACAGTCGGAAGGTGCCGGTGGAGCATCCTCCTCCCCGAGGACACCCCTTGCCGTCCAGGTGCCATTCTGTTCCCTCTGAATCAGTCGATTACACCACGCCCAGCACGCATCGACTGCTTCTTCACCTTGCGGGGCCGCCGTTTTTGGCGGCCTCGTGTACCCTCCCAGACTCTCGGCCTTCATTTCGTATCCCCACCAACCGACCCAACCACCTTTCCAACGTGGCTTGCGGTCCTCCTCTTCGGCTGCACCGTGGTAAACCGATGGCTGACGCGCCTTCCACCGTCGACCTTGAGTCATGTTCATGCGCTTCAGAGCTGTGTGGCCTCTTCCAAACCAGTTCCAAAAGTCATCTTTCTCTTCATTCCGTTTTGGTTCAAGCTGTGTCGAAGTCTTGGCTATTGTGCGTGTAGCGCCGAAAGGCGAAGACGTGGGGTAGTGACACGAGATTGTCCGGGATGATACGTTGTACGTGAGGATAAAGGATGGAAAAGAGATCGAGGATGTCGTCGGTGCGCGCGACTATTCGGGGTGTACAATTCAGCGGGATTGCCTCTAATAGCGACCCCTGGCTTACCGATACGCCATCGAGCCAGACCTGTCCCAGTGGACTATCCACCTTTTCCAGCAAATGCATAAACATCTGCTCGGCATCGACATCCGCCCGCGAGTCGTTCGTCGCAAACGTCTCCGCGACCGACTCGAGCACCGCATCGTCGACATTTTCTTCAGTCACGTCGCCTTGCAGCTGAGGTATTGGGCGCGAGGGCTCGTTGGCGTCCAGACCGCGATACGCAGGGGAAAGTTGCAGTACCCGCCGAGATAGACAGGGAAAGGTTGCTGGGTTGCCATGGAACGAATGCGTTTTCCGCAGAAAGGAGCACAGGATGTCAGCGCCGTAGGAGGATGCGATGGACTGCGAGGCCATCAGCACGGTTTACATTCCGCTCAGCTTTACAGCGCACCTCGGGATGGAACTGCACGCCCCATACTGGACGATCTACAGCTTCAAGGGCTTGGATTGTCCGTTGACCTTGGCCACCAATCTCGTGCCAAGCAGTTACTCGAAGTTTGTCGTGCGGGAATCCTGTGGGGATTTGCGCGTCTACCTCTGCGGTTGGGAATGCGGTTCGAGATTCTTACCCTTCCAGGATACCGTTAGACTATTGTAAGCTACGACGTCCACTTGGCTGCTCGCCGAGGAGTCTTCTTTGCTTCTTGTTTCCTTCATTCCAGTCTTATCGGGCATCATACAGTCGAATAGACTGGTATAGTTGTGTTTGACCGGTATGACGTGACCGTGCTTGAGATCCGGGGTGTTGATGATCTGGAGACGAATTGCGTATGAGTACAGATCCTGTATTTCTCATTCTGACACCGGGACCTGCCTTTGCGCCGCTGTGCACCGCGATTGCCTGCATACCCAGACACACGCCCAACATCGGAAGATGCGTCTTTCCGATAATCTGCATCAAGTTTGGCACGTCCTAAAGAACAGAAAGTCAGTATAGAGTACTCTTGCGATGCTGACACTTACAGATTCACAGTCTGCGCGACCAGGACCTGGTGACAAGATCACGCAGTCTATCGCCTTCTCCCGCACTAATCTCAGATAGGTCGAAAGGTCCAGAGTATCCGCTTGCACGATGACGACCTTGTCCGCTAGATTCTCATGGCCGCTTGTATGGCCGCTTGTTATGTTTGCTGCATTTGCACGACCCTGTAAGTTTGGAGAGTCGCTAGGCGGATAAAGTGTTGAGAATAGTGTCAACAGGTTTGCCGTGTACGAATCCCGAAAATCGAGAATCAGTGTTCGCGGACACGGTGGGATGTCACCTGGCGATGCGTCCTTGGCGGCAGCGACCATGCTGAAGGCACGATCGATTGCAGTCTATCGACTCTGTAGGCCGATTGACGGGCTATGGTACAAGATACGGCCAGGAAACCACAGCTTGAAGATGTCCTAGCAAACAGGGGAAACTGAAATTATGAGACACATGAAGCGAAGGAAGTTGGTTACCCGATCGCGATGTTTTGCGTCCGCTGTGACGAATCAAATGTGAGAGCCGATTGCCGAGGATTCGTATTATCCAGCGGAAGCACACCCATTAACAAGCTCTTATAGTTCAGTGGAAGAACGTATGCTTAACATCTGGCTCAATGAGCCTTGTGAACGCATAAGGTCCTGGGATCGAAACCCAGTAGGAGTATATCCTTTTTGCAGCGTTCTCGTTGGTTGTTTCTTGTCTCACTGTCAGCAACACTCCACATGTCGACAGAATGGTCAAATGGCCCACCACACACGTCAGCAAACGCACCATAGAGGTCCTAGTCTGTAGACGCCTCAGATTACATATAGCACCAGCAGAAGCCAAATTCTTGCAGTTACCAATGGCATTCACTGGAAAACCCCTCGCAGATCACCCCGATCAAGCCGTTACCCGTCTTTCCAGCTCTGCTACCGACCTCTCAGCCGTCCCTCGCTCAGCTATGAAGCCTGCGATCTGTTCTTCCCTCGGATGTGACCTGAACTCGGTCCGATCCATGCTAAACGGTCATTGGATCATCCGTACTTATGGAAGACTCACACGAACGCCACCTCGGGAGGAGCTGTTGATGCAGTACCCGCCCTTCGGCCTACTACTCGATGAGGATTGGGATGGATAGATGCAGCTCAGGAGGTTTATGAAATTCAGAATGGCCACAAGGGCGGCTCAAGCTGGAGCCAATGACATCGGACATCCCACTGCTCAGCCAGTTGGTAGGATGTGCAACAGCCTTGCATTCAGTCCACTGATCCATCGCTATCTACAGCTTGGATCCACCTCACCCCTTTCCACTATCCGCCAATCGGTTTCGGCTACTTAGTCGCCCTCGATGTTGTACCATAGTCGAAACCATCAAAGCACCAAAAATATAGCTCGATTCAGCTTCGCCTCAACTCGATAGCCCGATGGTTCGATTGTCCAACTTATAATATCGACGTGTATGCAACACGATGATTGGTTCGACATTAAAATACAACTTTGACAGTGTAACACAGCTACGTATGGTTTCTGGTCCAAGCGCCACCTTGGAATCGCGTTGGGTGACAGAAACACAATTTACGACAAACACTTGTGTTTTCCTGTGAGATTATGTGGAAAGCGCAAAGGTATACCCTGGACAACTTCCTGTGTTGTCCTGTGATATCTTGTGATGCGCTAACATGGCCATCCCCCTTGGGAGCCCTTGGAAAGGCTCGCCACCGCCATAGTTAGGCATCAGCTATATATAGGAAGCCAAATTGTAGCTAGATAGTTTCCCATGTTCTTATGAATCACGCTTGATCTACCCTAATCACCTCCCGCCAAGCGCCCTTGTCTAGCCCAGCAGATACTGAGTAATCCAGGTAGCCTCATTGTTAGCTCAGTGATCCTATCCATTACATTCAATTGCTTTGGTTATCGCCTTCAGCTTTACATCAATCGCATTGCATAATTCACTTGACCGATCCCCACTCAAGGACTGATACTATAGTTAGTGGTCTATAGATTACCTCTATACAACCATTGCTATACTGCTATCCTAGTCTCTTACAGGATGGACGAGGATGTGGTGTCATAGGATAGTGACATGTCAGAAGGGTCTGACTATCAGGATGCTGTCGACTTTGACGAAATCATGAGTTAACTCGCGCTGTCTCCGTCAATCATGTCACGATGGAACGATTACCAACTCAAGCTCACAACCACTACGGAAATCCAACATTTCCTCAGCTAATACTTTTTGATCTATTTTGTTGTAATCGAGTAGCTGGTCTGGTCTACTCGATGTTGTAACTCAGTCGCGCCTTCCTAGTTATTGTCGCTTCCTTCATCTTTACGCGCTTCTAAGAAGGAAATGCCAAAACCTATGTCCCCTGTGCCTAAAATAGTGCAGAAGAACAGAGTCTCTGTTTTCGGACAGAACTGCTGTCCTCTATAAACACAGAAGTTATGCCATACTTGCTAAAGATAGCTACAAACGACAGAATCCCCGTCTCTGGCGTGGCGACTCCACCTACTCTTGAGGAACCCTTTGAGCGCCCTTGGGAAAGTCGTCCGCGTCATACATAGGAGTTGTCTATATAAGCAGAGCCAAAAGTTGTACTATTCCTCGCCTCATGAATTGTGAAAGTACGCTTGATCTCACCCTCACAAGTGGCAAGCGCCTCATTGCTCTACTACCTATTGTGTAGGATAATGCCCTCTGACTGCCCACTGCAACGCCTCAGTCTGTAGTCGATCAGTATATTATCGCATAAGCCCATACTATCTATCTACTGCAGCGCGCTAAGTCTCTTACAGAGATCGGTAAAGGCAAAGCAATACTGAGCCAGTGACGCGGGTTGTAGGTCAGATATAGCGTGAATCAATAGTCATGGATGTCCAGAATACAACTGGTTTTGGGTCGCTATATGTACACGTCCGGATTGGTGGCGAATGACAGTTTGCCCTAGGGAGCCATGACCCCCTTGAGTGGTTGATGCCACCACAGGAGAAGACAGCGATGCCTAATCGTGCTATAGCAGAATGGGCGGTGTTTGGCAAGGCCGGCATCGCTGGCATTGCAGGGGGGGGGACCGGGGTCGTCAATGTCTCCACTGGTCTGTTACTCCCTCTCAGGGAGCGCTTGCGAATCTGGCAGCTGTGGCAGACGGACAGAATGGACCGGTCCATTCCATCTGATGTCAGGTGACTTATCAGGTGACGTGTGTACAAAGCTGACCAAGCAGAAAGCGGCGATAAGCAATGATAAGCTTAGTCATTGATGAGCGGGAGCCCGATAATGAGAAGGTGATTTTGTATTCAGTTTGGCTTTTCTTCTTCGGTACAGCGAGTATCACTTCCAGGCTTCTTCAGACAGTTACAAGCTTCCACTGCTCGCTTTGTAGTCGGTTTGTGTTTCAGCTAGTGTACAACAGAGGGTTTCATTTCCAGACTTATTCTCCTTGTTCTCCTTCTGCTCCTTCTACTCCCGCGTTGGTTAGCCGTCGTTGGAGACTTCGTCATCGAATACTCCGAAAAGATGAGCGAGGGCAGCGATGGGATGGTTGAGGCCCAGCGCGGGAGCTAGCATCATTCGCTAGCCCTTTTATGTGAATCGTCCGTAGCTTCGCGAATTCGAGCAGAAGTGCAGCTGAATGATGAATCTGTGATCCATGTTGGCGAATGGGACGAATGGGGAGCTCTTGCCTTGTACAGAAGGACTTCGGGGGGAAACAGGGAGAAGATATTGCAGTCATTGAAGGATCTGTTGGATGACGTACTCTCCGCCTTAGAAAGAAAGAGGGTCCAAATGGAAACAAAGCCAAATGCCAACGCGCTACTTCTCCTCGGCAGTAGGGAGGGAATGGTCAAGTTGGACGACGCCTTCATTACCCTGGACCATATTAACGTCAAGGAGAGACTCGCTAGGAAGGATTCTGTATCGAAGGGTGATCACACAGGGTACATGACCAGGCAACAGAGCAGGCGAAAATCTTTCCGTGATTCCGCCCCTCTCCCACTCAACTCGTCTTTACAAGTAACCGCTAAGCTGACTAGTGCAATGTTCAAGCTGTGTTCCCTATGACTGGAGCAGCTAGTGTAGAAATACCACGAGGGTCCTTTTAGTATGTTCTCGACGATACCAGTACTGATCCTCATCACTTACCACTAGCTGCCTGCCTGACTCATTCGGCATAACAACTTAACGGTCTGCCATCCATCATACGCGACGCAAAATTTTATGGCACAGCACTTTCTCCGGTCCGTAGAGCACTTCGTCGCGCAACACTACCCTTCGTCACTCAACATTTCGTCGCATAGCACTTCGCCACGTAGCACTTCGTCAAGCAGCAGCTGCTTTAGGAATGCTAGATATACCGGAAAGGTATGTATAGCAGCTCTTTGCACTCGTATTCTGGTCTAGCTACATGGCTATTAAATCACCCTTTGATTTGCTCTCAACTCCGACTAGAATGAACAGTTCGCGCGAAAAGCTGGTGGCGCTCGTTGCACTTACCGCTACTTAGGGCGATTTGCGTAGAGATATAGGGGTTATGAATATCAAACGAATGACTCACAATATGGGATCCGAGTTACAATAAGATGTGCTCTACCTGGATTCGAGCTGACGATATCGACTGAGGTTAGCTAGGCCGGAGTTGGGTTGAGGAAGATTGGAGGGAGAAGACTTGATCGTATAAACGGTGAATAATAAAGATTAGGGATATGTCACAACTCATTCCATCTCTTCCTTCATACCTTGTTTCCTTCTGCCTGTCCAGTCCAACTTCCCTCCGTCAGTCCAGATCGGAAAAGTGTGTTAATGTCGATTGGCGCATCTTGCAGTACGGAAGAGTGCGGAAAAGTGCCGTAGGGTGCAGAGCAGTATCGTAGGGTACGAAAGGGTACGGTGGCGTACGGAAGAGTATGGCAGGAGACGAAAGAGTACGGCAACTCCGAATACCTCGAAGCGTTTGAAGAAGCTTTGCAAGAGAAGGACATCAGCATCGGATTTCAAGAAGACGAACGGGACTACTTGAAGGAAGTCATTAGAGAAAACCCCAAGCATTCTCTTACGGATTGAGGAGGCTTGGAAAGATTAGTCTCACCGCTATGACTGTTGAGATCGGCATGGCCCCGGATTTATACCAAGCGCCTTACCGGGCGTCTCCCAAAGGAGGCAGAGAAATCATCGACGAAACTCTGGCGGAACTGCTGGCAGATGATGCTCTTGAAAAGTCTGACTATCCATGGCCATCACCCGCCATCTTGGTACGCCAGAAAGGGAAGGACCACTTCTGTATTGATTATCGAAAAATAAACGATGTCACGACGGCGGACCAATACGCAGTTCCCAGGATCGGTGACACATAGTCCCAGTTCGCCGGTAAAGCATATTTCTCCACTTGCGACGCGAATAAAGGTTTCCACCAGATCGAAATCGCTCCAGAGAACAGGGAGAAGACCGCTTTCCGTACCCAACGTGGGTTTTCCAGTGAATGCCATTGGTAACTGCAAGAATTTGGCTTCTGCTGGTGCTATATGTAATCTGAGGCGTCTACAGACTAGGACCTCTATGGTGCGTTTGCTGACGTGTGTGGTGGGCCATTTGACCATTCTGTCGACATGTGGAGTGTTGCTGACAGTGAGACAAGAAACAACCAACGAGAACGCTGCAAAAAGGATATACTCCTACTGGGTTTCGATCCCAGGACCTTATGCGTTCACAAGGCTCATTGAGCCAGATGTTAAGCATACGTTCTTCCACTGAACTATAAGAGCTTGTTAATGGGTGTGCTTCCGCTGGATAATACGAATCCTCGGCAATCGGCTCTCACATTTGATTCGTCACAGCGGACGCAAAACATCGCGATCGGGTAACCAACTTCCTTCGCTTCATGTGTCTCATAATTTCAGTTTCCCCTGTTTGCTAGGACATCTTCAAGCTGTGGTTTCCTGGCCGTATCTTGTACCATAGCCCGTCAATCGGCCTACAGAGTCGATAGACTGCAATCGATCGTGCCTTCAGCATGGTCGCTGCCGCCAAGGACGCATCGCCAGGTGACATCCCACCGTGTCCGCGAACACTGATTCTCGATTTTCGGGATTCGTACACGGCAAACCTGTTGACACTATTCTCAACACTTTATCCGCCTAGCGACTCTCCAAACTTACAGGGTCGTGCAAATGCAGCAAACATAACAAGCGGCCATACAAGCGGCCATGAGAATCTAGCGGACAAGGTCGTCATCGTGCAAGCGGATACTCTGGACCTTTCGACCTATCTGAGATTAGTGCGGGAGAAGGCGATAGACTGCGTGATCTTGTCACCAGGTCCTGGTCGCGCAGACTGTGAATCTGTAAGTGTCAGCATCGCAAGAGTACTCTATACTGACTTTCTGTTCTTTAGGACGTGCCAAACTTGATGCAGATTATCGGAAAGACGCATCTTCCGATGTTGGGCGTGTGTCTGGGTATGCAGGCAATCGCGGTGCACAGCGGCGCAAAGGCAGGTCCCGGTGTCAGAATGAGAAATACAGGATCTGTACTCATACGCAATTCGTCTCCAGATCATCAACACCCCGGATCTCAAGCACGGTCACGTCATACCGGTCAAACACAACTATACCAGTCTATTCGACTGTATGATGCCCGATAAGACTGGAATGAAGGAAACAAGAAGCAAAGAAGACTCCTCGGCGAGCAGCCAAGTGGACGTCGTAGCTTACAATAGTCTAACGGTATCCTGGAAGGGTAAGAATCTCGAACCGCATTCCCAACCGCAGAGGTAGACGCGCAAATCCCCACAGGATTCCCGCACGACAAACTTCGAGTAACTGCTTGGCACGAGATTGGTGGCCAAGGTCAACGGACAATCCAAGCCCTTGAAGCTGTAGATCGTCCAGTATGGGGCGTGCAGTTCCATCCCGAGGTGCGCTGTAAAGCTGAGCGGAATGTAAACCGTGCTGATGGCCTCGCAGTCCATCGCATCCTCCTACGGCGCTGACATCCTGTGCTCCTTTCTGCGGAAAACGCATTCGTTCCATGGCAACCCAGCAACCTTTCCCTGTCTATCTCGGCGGGTACTGCAACTTTCCCCTGCGTATCGCGGTCTGGACGCCAACGAGCCCTCGCGCCCAATACCTCAGCTGCAAGGCGACGTGACTGAAGAAAATGTCGACGATGCGGTGCTCGAGTCGGTCGCGGAGACGTTTGCGACGAACGACTCGCGGGCGGATGTCGATGCCGAGCAGATGTTTATGCATTTGCTGGAAAAGGTGGATAGTCCACTGGGACAGGTCTGGCTCGATGGCGTATCGGTAAGCCAGGGGTCGCTATTAGAGGCAATCCCGCTGAATTGTACACCCCGAATAGTCGCGCGCACCGACGACATCCTCGATCTCTTTTCCATCCTTTATCCTCACGTACAACGTATCATCCCGGACAATCTCGTGTCACTACCCCACGTCTTCGCCTTTCGGCGCTACACGCACAATAGCCAAGACTTCGACACAGCTTGAACCAAAACGGAATGAAGAGAAAGATGACTTTTGGAACTGGTTTGGAAGAGGCCACACAGCTCTGAAGCGCATGAACATGACTCAAGGTCGACGGTGGAAGGCGCGTCAGCCATCGGTTTACCACGGTGCAGCCGAAGAGGAGGACCGCAAGCCACGTTGGAAAGGTGGTTGGGTCGGTTGGTGGGGATACGAAATGAAGGCCGAGAGTCTGGGAGGGTACACGAGGCCGCCAAAAACGGCGGCCCCGCAAGGTGAAGAAGCAGTCGATGCGTGCTGGGCGTGGTGTAATCGACTGATTCAGAGGGAACAGAATGGCACCTGGACGGCAAGGGGTGTCCTCGGGGAGGAGGATGCTCCACCGGCACCTTCCGACTGTCAGAACTCTGGTCAAACGCATCCTGAAATGATATCCTGGCTCAAGAGCCTGGGTGTCAACTTTGGCTCCACCCGCCGCGACTGGCAATCGTGGACGAATACCTGTCAAAGTGTCCTCTCGCAGGCAAACAGCACGCAACAGCGCGTGCGGCCCGCAGTGCAGATGCCCAAGTTTACAAGCGACATGACTGCCGATGAGTACATGGCGGGAATCCAGAAATGCCGGCAAGCCATCTTCGCTGGGGACAGCTATGAGCTCACGATGACCACACAATTTCGGGCTTCCGCGGAATCTACTAGACAGCAGATTGCTACATCGGAAAGCGGTCCAGCCTTACCAGAGTCGATACAGCTATATCTTCACCTTCGACAACGCAACCCAGCGCCTTATTCCACGTACCTCTCGTTCCCGAGCGTGGGTACGGCGATATTATCCTCCTCGCCGGAACGCTTCCTGCGTATTACCCCCGGCGGACGTATCGAAATGAAGCCCATCAAAGGGACGCGAGCGAGAGTGCGGTTCCCGAGGGATGCAAGCTTGGGTATGGAAAGCCTGGGCGATACGGCAACGGACGAGGAGATTCGTCGCTGGTGCGAGGAGAAGGACCGGCAGATTGGCGAAGCGCTTCGAAATGACGGGAAAGAGCGGGCTGAGAATTTAATGGTGAGCCGGTTGTGTCGCGACACAGAGCCTTTCTAATTGGCTTCTCCAGATTGTCGATCTTATTCGCTCCGATCTTCAATCCTGCTGCACATCGCACTCGGTTCAGGTCCCAAAGCTGATTGCACTGGAAACGTATGAAACGGTCCACCAATTGGTCACGACTGTCAGGGGGCAGCTTCTCGATGGTATCGGCGAAGTAGAAGCAGTAAAGAGGAGTTTCCCTCCAGGTGAGTATCGGGTGTCTTCACCTCACGCGCATCGATTGACATGTTCGCCTGCAGGGTCAATGACTGGAGCTCCCAAACTTCGTTCGGTACAGCTGCTTGAACAATTCGAGCAGGGTGAGCCGAGGGGAATTTATTCCGGAGCAATGGGCTACATGTCAATTGATGGCGCCGTCGATTTAAGCGTTGTCATCCGGACGATTGTCATCGAGCAAAGGCGCTGTTCGGCATCGACCGCCGGTTCGGGAAGTCAAGACGCTGCAGATTCAGCCTCGGCCAGAACTATGACCATTGGCGCAGGTGGAGCGATAACCTGGCTTTCCGATCCCGTTAGTGAATGGGATGAGGTGATGACGAAAGTCGGGTCTGTTGTAGGCTAGTAGCCTGCGTCGTGGAAGCACAGCATCACAGATTTCTTGCACGAGCTGTGTGCGCCTGAGCATCAAGCAGACTGCGATATCATCTCTTGGCTAGGTACCCGAAAGCAGATGCGAAGTCGCAGAACTCATCACCGGTAGATGAGTCTTGGGACCATAATCGGAGCTAGCCCCTGACCGCGTCCATCTAGAAGCAGAAACATAGTGCAGGAAAGACTAGACAGCGCGAAACGGGATACTGACACAGTCATCCGCAGCACCGGACCGAAATTACCAGAATATTATTACTGGAACGGAGAGAGGGCAAATCGATAGATGTATGAGAACTGCACAATGTTCCGATCGGCGGCATCAGCCCTAATATCTACCTCTACGGCGCTTGAAATAGCGCAACGTTCACTGCCGTCTCGCTATGCATGCCACACCTTCTCACCCACTTCCTCTTCTTCTCCATCGGAATCATTGTTGTTCAGGCCGAAGATGGCCTTGAGGTCGGCCATTGTGCCACCTTCTTTGGATTGTTCTGTTCCGGCCAGAGATGCGTTTACCAATGCGGTCTTGTGCTTTTCTGTGACGCATTGACGTAGATGAATGTTAGGGATCAAATAGCGGAAGGAGAGCTGAACGGAGGCGGTAGCCGCCACATACGAATTTTCAAAATGCGCTTTTCTGCAACGGGGTAATGATGTCAATCTACGTCGCGGTTTGGCCTGTCAAGGGCGGCGTGGACTAACCGATAGTATTCTTGACGATGAAACGGGTCACAAATACTGGTTTGTTTTGACCTACACGACAAGACGCTCAACTCTTCTTCCCAACCAATGATGACAGAATTCTTACCCAGCCGATGAACCTGAGGTCAAAACGGACATCAGCAAAAGATGGTCGCTCGGAGACACTACAATACTTACTCGATCTACTGCCTGGTCTTCCGTGCTGCTATTCCCTACAGTCGCGTCAATCATGTCAGTAAACGCAAAAACAGCCAGCTATCTCAAGGAAATAAGCGTACACCAGCAATCCATCAAGAAGACGTCTGAATTGCACAATGTCAGCTCCCGCCAACATTCTCTATTTGAGTGCAAACTTACGATTGGCCATAGTACTGCGCGAATTGCAGAATGGGTGGCCGACATGATTCAGCATTCACATCCGCCTCACGGAAAGGCGACCAGGACTAACAGATTAAGGCCTACTCCACCGGCCTTTAACGATATAAGCATGATCTGGGGAACCTTGCTCGGCTTGGCAAACTCGTCGACTACCGCCGCCCGCGCTTTCTGGTCCATCGAACCATCGAAACGACTACAAGACACGCTTAGTAGCTGAATGGCATCCCTTGCCCAACACTTACAGCCATGAGATCCCGCTGTCTGTCAGAACCGGCTCAATCAGTGAGAGCATGGAGGTAAACTGCAAGTGCACGGAATCCAAGTTAGACAGTCGCATCAGTCCCGCATCATGCCAGGCCCACCTGGGAAAACACCAAAGCTTTATATCGCGGATCCTGTTCCGCGATCGCCTTCAATTTCTTGATTAATGCTTGAAGCTTGGTGCTCGTCTGGAAGTCCACTTTTTGCAAAGCTGGCTGCGTTTTGCTGAATGCATTCTTGCTTTTGGTCACTTCCCGAAGCTGATTGACCTTCAGCGGAGTTTTGCCACAGGCAGGGCAAGCGGGGACTTTGCCGCTGTCTTCTTGCTTTTCGATAAACGCAGTGATGCAATCACGGCAACTGAAGTGAAAGACTTAGCATGAAGCGTGAGGGATCAACGATTTCGACTCACGCTGTATGATAGCACGGTAGGATCACCTCGCCATCGACCTCATATCCGCAAATAACACACTCTGGTACAGACTGGCTCGAAGCGAGAGCTTCGATTTCGGTGGCGTCCTTACTTGGGGACTGTGACCCGTCCCCGTCCACATCACGGCCTTTGGCAAAACGCGCGATCATCTCTCGAATATTCGTCTTATCGTCCATTGCCATCATGTCTAGAATGTCGTCCTTTTTGCCTTTCTCGCTGGTAGAGGCCTTGTTCATCACGAGGAGGGGGTGGTCTACCGCTTGTCGTAATCTGCAGCGGATTTCGAGTCAATAACGGCCTCCATCGCCGGGTATTCAGGCACCCACCTCATTAACATGGCTAAGATGGAGGTGTAAGAGTTCTTGACAGTTCCTTCCTGGTCGAGCTGGATGAATTTTCGCCTCGATCGGTCGTAAATTGCATCATAGATTTTGCGCTCGGCTCGCGAAAACTCGAGTGTTTCCAATGTAATCTGTCATGCAGCCCGTGAGCGGATTCCTGCGTCATCAGACCTAACGCTACTGACAGTCTTCAAAGGCAAGTCAACGATCGGCTTGCCATCCTTGTCCTTCGTGTTCTTTTCTCTTCTCAAAAGACACTGTTCGAGGATGAACTGCACAACATCAATGGCTTTCGGATCCTGCGCCATGAAGGGCACCGTCACAAACGACCGGAAAAAGGCGTATTGCCCCCAGGGTTCCAGTCTGAGGAGGTGGCTGTAAGAGACATTGATTAGCGCCAGCCTGAGTTGGTTCGTCGACATTAGACATACAGGAGGGAATACAGATCGTCCAGTCGGTTGACGATTGGGGTTCCTGGCAGAACGTTTCGATTAAGCAGCCGGTCCAAGGGAAGTCAGCAGATTGACTCACCCGACAACGCCCATCTCCGCTGCGCATCCAAGTCATAACATGCCTTGGCTGCGCGGGACAATCTGTTCTTAATGGTGTGGGCTTCGTCTAAAGCGAGGCAGAATCAGCTGACAGCCGTAGACCGATCAAGGCTGTGCGAACCTAGAACAATCCGCAACCATGGAACTAATAAAAGGTCAGCTCACATCCCGCGACCAGAACGATGCTACCCACTATCAAACAAGCTCTTGAGCTGACTCCGAACGCCCTGCCTATTGACCCATTTCGCATGCTCGCTGACCAATGTCCCATAACTCGTGATCACCACGTCCGTCCTGCTATCCGCTTCCATCGTATCCAACAACGCGCTTAAATCAGGTCTCTCATTCCCGTACCATAGTACGCTTCTCAGCGAGCCTTTGGCGCTCATGCGATCAAGTTCTTCTTGCCACTGCTTGGCCAGAGATACGGGTGTGATGACCAGTGTTGCATGTCGACGCGCAGGCGCGGGTTTGCTGACCGGTGCTGTGGTAGGCTGCCACTGTCTGTTGAGCGTCAACTGGCGGAATTTCGGTGGTTTCGTCCCGTCATCCGTGTCGCTTGCGGATTCACCATTCTTCTCTTCCGAGAGTGGCTCGTCTGCCTCGCGATTCGTGTGTAAAAGAGACGCCAGCATACTATCGGCGGAATAGAGAATCGTTAGAGCGCAAAAGCGTCACGCAGGGAACGACGCACCAAGTCTTTCCCATTCCCATGGAATCTGCCAAGATCCCTCCGCGGACTCTACTATTCGCCTTGGGAAAGTCCAGGCACAAATCACCATCATACGGGCTGTCGCCAACGCGTTAGCGGACTCCTCTCTGACCCGAAAGCGAGGAACTCACTTGAAGTAAAACGACAAGTCGGACTCGCGCGTACTGCCTCCATCGACGTCTATCGCCGAGCTGGAGACCGGTTCCTCTATAAACTTGTACCTGCCGTAAGGACATTTTAGCGATCATCCTGGATCTCGACAAAGTAACGTACTCCTCCCACAGCGGATGCATAGCCCTTTCCCGCACGTTTGCATCCCCATTCTCCAAAGCCGTCATCCAGCTGGATAGTATAAATCAGCGTACATCCAAAACGAGAGGGAAACGGAACCCACCCAAGCGCTTGTTTTTGGTACGGTCTCAATGTATACAGGAACGTTCCTGGGGGTTCCACCTCGGCAAGCAATCCGTCTGATTGCTGTGCTCTACTCGCGATCCGCAATCATCAGATATCGTCCGATACCTTTGAGAGCAAGGTAAGCACGTACCGGTTGAATATCGATTCCAAATCATGCAGCTGCTTCTCATCCAACACCTCGGCCTCGTCTCCACTCTCCTCGTCCTCTTCGGCGCCCTCGCAACCTGGTCCAGACTCCCTTTTCACGCCCATAGCCTTTTCCTTGCCCTTGATGGTTCCCAATGACGCGCCATTCTTCATCTTGTCATTGACTTTTGGTTTCGCATTGACCGTCGTCGGCTTTACTGCTGCTGCTACGCGTTCATCATCCGACGAATCATCAATATCAATCACTTCCCCGGGCGAACTAGCCTTTGACCCTCCGACTCCATTTCCCTTGCCTACAGCCACCGGAGCGGATTTCTTCCCCAACGCGGCGCCCTTTTGTGACCTCGTCAACGCCGACGACCTGACAGGCTTCAACTCGACCTTTTCAAACAACGTGGCCAACGCATCCTTGCGCATCCTCAACTCCCTCTGTACCGCCGTCTCCCCCTCCTTCCCCCACGTCCGCTTCTCACTCTCCTCGTCCTCACGCGCTTCATGCGGCACGAATGCCTTGCGGGTGAGGTAAACCCATAGCTCGAGGACGATGTCGCATCCTACGGAAAGGACAGGGGGGCAGTCGATGACGGTGCCCGAGAGGTAGATGAGGTCCGCGGCGAGGAGGGGGGCGAGGAGTTTTGCGATTTGCGTGGGGAGTCGGCCGATTTCGAAGCCTCGGGTGTTGCAGAAGCGGATGATGGTGTCTTGGGGGTTATTGGCGGATGTTGTCGCTGGTTTGGAGGTGGTTGTTGGCGGGTTTGTAGGTGAACGTGGGACACCGATGGTGGTGAGGGTAGCTTGTTTCTTGACTACTTTTCCATTCTTGATCACCGTCGGTCCGCTTGGTTTGCCCGTCGTCGTCGTCGTCTTGGATTTCGATTGCGACCGGGCAAGGCGCTCTGCCTCTTTTTCCTCTTTTGTTTTGGGCCGTTCAATGACAATCTTGCTTCCGGGGGAACAGTATCCCTTGCCTCTGGTGAGTGACCAAGCGGAACAGTAAGACGTCCCAACAAGACCGCGCTCGAATGTCTCTAGCCGGGGTTTCGGTCCCTTCTTTGTGAGCTTGGGTTTCATCGGTTCCAGGAGGGGTTTGACGGGTTTCGAGTACTCGCTGTAAGTCGCGGGGCGGTCAAGCTTGGATACTTGAGGGGATAAAAGCATGACGACATCATCCGGGTCTCTTTCCTCTTCCTGCTTGACCCGCAATTCATCCTTGACGGCAGATGACGAATGCTGCTTGCGTTTTCGTTTGCGTCCTCCGTGGGTTCTGTCCGAATCCTCTTCATCCGAGGTATCGATGAGGAAGAGCGATGCGCGGGGTTTGGCGGTTGTGGGTTCCTGTGGGATGTCCGAGGCTGCGTCTTGTTCCTTGAACGACATTGCGGGGTTGGCTATCCGTACCTAACTTGGTGTGCACCTTGTCAATGCAACTACTGGAATACCAGTCGCCACCGTGAATCAAGAAGCGAAACGAATGTCTCATCGCCCGTGTATGACGCGACGAACGCGATCCTTCATGTGCCAGTCAATTGCAGCGGGTGCACCTTGTCCTGCGGCGGGAAATGTCAACAACCTTCCCTCCGTTCAATCGGAAACCGTTCTCGACGTGGATCAGTATTCAGTGGTGTATGGCGGTGGATTATCACTCGGTATATCATAACAGCAAGTCCCGGTAACGCTCATTCGATCAACGATAGAGGTATGGCACTGAACTGAACACAGTGAGTCCCAGCCTCGAACCCCGAAACCACAGCACCCAAATGTTGATTGACATTCTACCCCTCCCTTCCTCTCCCATCAAAAGACCATGCCGTCTCCACCTAACACACCATCTTCCCGCCCAGCAGCCGCCATCGATCGCATTCTATCCCCGACATCATCTCCTGCCACCGCACGACGATTCGACGATCGGGACCGCGCCAGCATCATCTCGACCTCGACAAAAGGATGGGCACCGCTCAACACGAAACGTGCCTCGGTGATTGCTTCGCCTTCCGCTGGCTCCCCGGCGAAGGATTCGCTTCAAGGAAAGGCAACGACAACGACGACGTCCGAGGGCCCGAGGCGGACGAGTTCGAGCTTTAAACATGTCAGGGGGAACAACCTCGTCAGTAACTCAATCTTTAAATCCACCACCACGCACGGCGCGGGCGCATCATCCTCCCAGTCCCCACCACCGTCGTCATCTGCTTCGAAAATTGGACTGGGGATTGCCATTGCTACGACAGGCACTCGCAAGGGCTCGGGAACGAGAAAGTCATCGGGATCATCCATCATCAACAGCGGAGGAGGAGGAGGGAGAAAAGTCAGCGGTGGATCCCGAAATACCCTTCGTGCGGGATCAACCCCGCGCAAACCATCGCTCACGGAAGACCTTCGAACCTCGAACGGTGTCGTCACGCCCTCGTCTTGCTCCTCGCCTTCCTCTAAGAAAGGCACCGCAGCCGCCGCTACACCGCGTCAGTCTACGGGGTTGAGCAATCTCGCGTCGTCGGGATACGTCTCCCGCTCGCCGTTCTTGCAGCATACCTCGTCGTTTGAGGGTTCCCCCGGACGGTCACCGGAGAAGAACAACAAGTCGATCGAGGGGAATGCTAGTGTTCAAGAATGGGATGAGAATCGATCCGCAGCTCCCGTGTTGTCGTCATCATCGGTGATCAGATCCGATGTCGGCCAACGACACGACTCGCACCGGCATGACGAGCAGTCCGCACCAACATCCGGACCGGCCCCGTCGCCTGTTGTGAAATCATCTCTCACATCACGTCGTCTCCGCGGTCCACGTCTCTCGGACCCATCGACCTCGTCTTCCCAGATCTACGGCGTATCAACCTACTCGTCGTCCTCGCTCTCCCGTCGTTCCGGTGGCGGTGGCGACGGTCAGGCGGGCAAGACGGTCACATTTCGGGATGTGGCTGATGTCAAGGAGTTTGAGACGGAATCGAGTGATGATGGCGAGGAGTGGGAAGACGAAGGTGACTACGAAGAGGAAGGGGAGTGTTGGGATGAGGTATTGTTGGGCCCGCCGGGGGGGCAGCAGCAGCAATCGCAGAGGCCGGATCAGTACCGCCAGCACGAGGCGGAAGAGGAATCGTTCATGGAGAATACGCCGAGCCCCGAGATGGATCTTAGTGGACTCAAGCGGTACGGAAGCTTGAACTCGAGGCCGAGCTCTGCCAGGTCACCACTTCAACGCGAGCGGGGCGCCTCGTATGCCGAGCAAGAGCGTCGCGAGGATTCCGAGGACGAGCAAGAAGGGTATGCAGGGTACGTGGCTGCGATGGCTCATCGGTACACCGCGACGACAACGACGACGACCGCGGGGGAAGATGAAAGCACGACGGCAAACTTTATCGATTCGCTCTATGCCGACGGATACCTTTCGCCTCCTCAGTCACAGTCGGATCCGGCGTTGGCTGGGCATCTGTTGGGCGGTGCGCTGGACTCGTTGGGGCCAGTGGTGGCGCTTTCCTCCGGATCGGGCGAGGTCGACGAGTGTGGGATTCCATTGGGGAGGACGCATCATTCCGAGCGTGCGGCGGTTGCTCATCAAACTCAGAGACAGTATCCGTCACAGCGAGAGGTGGAGCAGCCGGCGTTACCGCGGATCCAGCATGACGAGGAGGAAGCCGGAGTTGGGGAACCCATGCTTCGCAGTGGAGATGTGAGGATGCCCGCCACCGCCGCCGCCGCTTCCGACGCCGGACACGGTCGGGAAACAGGCGTTCAAGCGCATCAGGATGGGCAGTTTATCGATCCGTTTTTGACAATCCAGACTGCCACGCGAGTCAACGCGTCGCATATCGGCATCTCTGGCCTTCCCGAAACGAGCCACCCGTCGACAAGCAACAGACAGGAAGACGGTGTCCCTCTCGGTCGAACATCGCATGCGGAGCGGGCAAAAGTCGCTCGGTTGATGGCAACTCGAGGACTCGGACTCGGGATGCCGGCGAGACCGATGGTACCGTTTGTCCTTGGCGGGGTTCGGAATGGACAGCGGGATGGGGAGAGTGAGGACGGAAGTATGGGTAGCGACGAAGAGTATGATGATCGCGGGTATTCAATTCCCAATCTGTCACGGTTGGCGGCTGGACGGGGAGATATGCAGGAGCAAGAGCAGGGACGCGATCGACAAGAGCATGATTCGCTACAGGATCGCGTCAGTTTGGCCCCGCTTATTAGCCCGCTGCCTCTGGAGAGCGACATTGTCTCGATGGATCAGACCGGGAGTATCAATGGCCGGCGCGCACTGCCAAAGCCGCCGAAAGCGACGCCGCTCATTGGAATGCCGAGTCCCGTCGAAACGAGAGAGGTGCAGGCGGAAAGTAAGCCAGAGGTGCAAGAGGAACGTGTGACGAGTCCGGTAAGTGGGTCTCTGGAAGGCGTCAGGACCGGCAGCTGATCAACCCAAGGGCCTTGTAGACCAAGATGTTTGGGCTGTCGTTGCCCTTTTCGCTACCGGCCTTGACAAACACGACGAGCCCGCTATTCACCACAGGTGGCGGATTCAAGGCCGCTTCTGAATCTGGCAGCGAGGGTTCGGCTGAACACGACTTGTACGATCAAGAAGAAGTTGAAGAGGAGCCATCGCTGACGCCGCCATCGAGAGCGTTTGAAAAGCCGCTAGCCAGTCCCCATCGTATCCCGGAATTCGACTTTGAATCGCCATCTACGAGGCGTGACCGTCAGCGAGAACCTTCAGAGGACGAGGACCCCACAAGCGAGGCATTCAAGCTAGTGGAAGATGCCCTGCCAAAGCTCAACCTCGGCGTCTCGACAGGAGAAAATAGTAACGTTCAGAGCCGGCTGAGCGGCCTGTTTGGCAGGAGCAAAGACAACTCCAACTCTTCGGCTTCTAGTTCCAGCGAAAGCCTGAATCACCCTCAGGTGTCCTCGGTAAACGCTCGCGTTCGTCCACGAATCTCAAAGGACGTCATTCGCGCCAGACTCGAGGAAAAACGAAGCATGACCAATCTTGCCAATGCGAAACCGGTACCTGGCGAGGGTGATGACGTCTTTTTATCGCCTGCCAGACCATCGGTGAGGTCCAACGACCGAGGACTAGCGCCACCGCTGGAAGCAACGTGGCTTGGAACGACCCATAGCCCGGTTCGACCTGGACTGCGCACGAGGCAGGATACCATGTCAGCGGAACAGGTCCTGCAGACTGTGTCTGAACCCAAGAGTGCGCTCGAGCAACTCGTGTCGGACTTTACGTTTACCGAGTTCGACGAATTTGCTCAATCCACGTCGTCGCCACCCAAGACCCGCGATGGTTTCAAGCTTCAGCAGGCCGCCGGTGCCCATGTGGTGAGACATGCCACGTCGGAGAATGTACTCGGTAACAAGGTCCGATCCAGTCAACGACTAGCTCTCTCTCCGAGCGGTCTTGACCAGATCACGGAAGCTCCGACATCCGATATTACGGCTGAACAGGAGGACGTCACCTTGGATGGCGGAAATGTCGGCAGTCGTCCCAGACGAAGGCGAAGCATGAGCACTGGAGATGCTCGACCGAACGGTCCGGCGGCTCGAGGCAGCTCGATCGATAATCGCATGTCGCTCCTGGACACGTTCAAGTTTGAAGACTCTTCCTCTATCCTGACGGCGTTTGAGAAAGAGTTGAGCGAGAGGAACAATGTCAAACCCTACACGGTCCGAGAACACAAGACAGTGTATGCTTCCGCAGACGACAAGGTCAAGCATAATATTGCCGGAGATGTCGACAAGGGACGCGCATGGAGGCAACTTCGAAAGGCGTCCGACATCAACCAGTATGCCAAGGAGATCAAGGCCATGAAGGCAAAGGCGAGCAACAGCAGCAAATCGTTCGGGACCATCTTTGTCAAGGTACTCAGCATCGAATCGCTCAGCCTGCCATTGCCGAAGGAAGACACGTCGTTTTGCATTACCCTTGACAACGGCATTGACTACATCCGGACACCCTACACGACGCTGAAGGATGGTGCCAAGGTCAACCAGGAGTTCGCGCTGGTGGAGCATGCCAACTTTGAGTTTGCCTTGGGACTGGAAGTTCGACGGGATTCACATGTCAACAAGATGATACAAGCCAATGCGAACCCGCCTCCCGCTGTCAGATTTGCAGTTGGCAACCGCTCTTCGATGATGACAGAGACTGCATCGATCCAATCATCCACCAGGGGCCTAAAATCGCTCTTTTCAAGTCCCCGGAAAATGTCCAAGGCTCCCAAGACGCTTGCCGGTCCGGATCCCGTTTCCGAAGCGGTTCCAGTGCAGGACAATATCGCGCGATACTTTACCGATGGCGACTCGACAGTTGGACGTACACACATTGCGTTCAAGCCTATCGCCAAGAACTGCGACGCGCGACTGCTCGAGATCCGCTACCCGATGTATGGCATGCATCAACCTCCTGCCGCGGCGAGTACCGCCTCGATGCCGGTCACGACTCACAAGGGATCTCGACATTCTGTGCAAACCCTCCCTCAACCTGCACCGCCCCCTGCGCCGGTGCGCAAGCAAGTCTGCAAGATTACGCTTCAAATCTTTAGGCTTCCGCCTCTACCCGGATTGACGGATGATCAGCTGCCGCAGAGCATCGACGAGTGTTTGCGTGGGATGCGACACCATGCGTGGCATGAACACGAGTATCATCAGGGTATCATGACCCAGAATGGAGGGGATTGTTTGGTAAGTCGCGGGGAATGGACTCATTTTCGGGATGCCGATGCTAATCTGGCTTCTTCTAGGCACCTCGCCGCCGTCCGTTTAAACTCATCGGTGGGAACCTTGTCGCCAGCAACGCCGTCACGAAAAAGACCGTCTTCTCGATCGACCTTTGCAAGGCGGTATCACTGGTTGATGAGAACAGCGATGCTTTGGCCAAAGAGGGGCAGAAGAAGAGCCTGGAGGATGAACTGGAAGCCGGGTACACCAAGATGCCGCGGTCGTTTACGCTCCGGTTTGAAGACGGTGATTATATCACGTTCTGGACCGATACGACTGAGGAGAAGGCTGGATGGTGAGTTGCTTTGGGAAGGAATCCTAGCGTTGGGCACTAAATGGTTGGTTTCGGATTGACAGGATGAAAGCGCTCGGCAGCTTGATTCGCAAGGTCCCCTCGAACCCACTATGGGCAGAACTCTTGGCAGCCAGACAGCGACAGTTGAAGGCCCGATCGGCGTCAAGGGCGAGCCTTGCTGCGATTGCGAACGAGCCCTCGACCACGACGACGACGACGACGACGACGACGACGACGACTGCTGAAAAAGTCATGGCACCTCTTGCGCCGCCTGCAGTGCCGGCAAAGTAGGGAGAAGATGCGCGCAGCCTGTATAGCATATACCATGGACCCGCCTTTTGTTCGCGCTCTCGGGGAACCGACGTTCCTTTGCTGCGTCGCGCCTGCTGTCGACGAATGTAGATGTAACCTGTAGAAGATCAATGAACCACGAATTGATGATAACGCAGTAAAGCCCGTTGACGCGTTCGATGACCGATCTACGGGATCGGGTGACGCCGAAAGCCCATCGCCGGTTTGCATGATCGCGCGGAGGATGACAGCCATTGTTATACAAGGTGCGAGTTTGGACTCGAGCTGGTTCCCAATGCGCCGTTCCATCACCCCCACCACCATGTCCGACTCCCAATCCGCAGAACAGCTCGCGATCGAGGTCCGCCAGCTGACCTTTACCTACACCCAGGGCGCCGAAGCCTCTCCGCTTACATCGGAGCAAACACTCGAGGATATCGATCTCGTCCTCGGAAAGGGCTCACGATGCTTGTTGATCGGTGCGAATGGATGTACGTCCCATCGCCAAGGACCACCCTTCTGCGGGAGTTGCTGACGGCTTGTCGGCTTGTAGCGGGAAAATCAACCTTGTTGCGGATCTTGGCGGGGAAGAAGCTGACCAAGACCAAGACGGCGAGGATCATGGGCCAGGATGTGTTTATGAATCCTCCTCGGGTACGTCGGTCGCCGTTAGTCTTACTCTTCGGCTCCCTAAACCCCGTGAAACCACCCTACTCTCGACAGTCTGTAGTCTACCTCGGGACGGAATGGGCCAACAACCCCGTCATCAAATCCGACATCGGGGTCGCGCATTTCCTCGACTCTGTTGGTGGGTACAGGCACACAGAGCGGCGGGACATGCTTCTCGACTTGTTGGATGTCGATCTTGATTGGTACGCCGGGGTCCCTTCTTTCCCCTGAAACGACCGTGAATGCTGACATGAATGGGTCTCGGAGAAAAGGCGGATGCACCAGATCTCGGATGGCGAACGAAGACGGGTCCAGCTATGTATGGGACTCATGGGTGAATGGGACGTCTTGTTGCTGGACGAAGTTACTGTCGATCTCGACGTCCTCGTCCGAAGCGAGTTGCTTGCGTTCTTGATCAAGGAGAGTGAAGAACGAGACGCTACGATCGTCTGTGAGTTGCGCCCTTAAGGCCCTGCAGAGCGAGCGGGCCGCCTCATCTCCTCCTGAAACAGACGCTACCCACATTTTTGACGGGCTCCAAGCCTTCCCGACACACATCTGCCACCTCCAACTCGGTAAAACCCCTTCACCGCTAATCACCTGGCCCGCCGTACAACCGGCGGCGGATGAAGCGCCGTCCAAGCACTCGCACAGTGATTTGCTGGAGATTGCACTGGGTTGGTTGACCGAGGACCGGGAGATGAGGAAGAAGCTGGAAAAGGAGAGGGGGAAGAAGAGTCGTGGTGCGCGGAAGACGGATGTGAGTCGAACTTTGGGATTTTCCCTAATGCCCCTTGGACCACTGCTGACGTTTCGCCGGTTGTATAGACGAGAGACATGGTCTCGTTCTATCAAAAGTATGACTATTCGGCGGGTAAATGATAGTCGCCCTGTAGCATGGCCACGTATCACACATTGGAATAACATCAAGATAGATTTGCATGAACAAAGCTGTTACATAAATCAATGTTCGGATACATCAAACGTCCGTGTCCCCACTCGATCCGCCTGAGCGGCTTCATGTGTAATCCAGACGAAAGCCTTGAGCGTTCCATCGGGCTGCCAAACATATGACGCATTAAGCGGTCGAGCGATCAGCGGGAAATAGGAGAAACCTCTCACCGTCTCTCCGTTGGGTAACAGGCCCAAGAGCGTCTTTTCCACCAGCTTGATCGTTTCGGGATCCAAAGCCGACGTAGGCTCTGCAGGGGCCCCCACCGAATGTCAGCTGTTCCACAACGATTAGATATGTTTCCAACTACCCACCATCAAGGAGAAGTACCTCGGCCGTCCCCAAGGACACCGCTACTGCCAATCCCATCCGCTGTGCCTCCCCACCACTCAACGTCGCCCATTCCCTACGCCACATGGCGCCCTCCATCCCCCACTCCTTGGATACACGCAGTGCCCGCTCCCAGACGGCCTCCCGGGGAGAGGAAGAATCTTTGCCTCGGGAACTGGGTGTGCGGGAAGAGTAAGAGATGATGGTTTGGAGAAAATCTTGCGGTGTTCCAGGGAGGAGGGAGGGTCTTTGTGGCACGTAAAGGACTTTGGTGCGATAGAGTGGGATACCTGGGAGGGCGAGGCTGTCAGAGAAGTATGCGCTCGAACACGTTAAAGGTGCATACCGTATTCCGATGCTTTCCTATGGTAAATGCCGCTCGATATCAGGAGATGAGTTTGGAGGAAAGGCTGAAAAGGCCACCTACTTTCCATGTAACCGTATCTCCCCCTCTTGGTAGATATTCAACTCGGCAAGACACTTTAACAGCGTCGTCTTGCCACTCCCGCTCCGGCCCTTGAGGATGAGCACTTCGTTTTCATCGACGTCGAGGTTGACGTTCTGTTTCAGCGGGAACGTCGTTAGTCCTTGAACTTGTTGCGGGAGGGAGCGGCGTACCTGGAAGATCGGGGTTCCGGTTTCCGCGCGGAGAGAGAGGTTCCTGACGGTGAGCATGGGGGACATGGTGTTGGCGATATCGCTCAACTGAAGAGGGCAGAGAGACATGTAAAAAATGGGAAATCGATGGGAACATGACGCAAGCACCACGCTCGATTGCTGCGTCGTTTTCTTGTTCGACCCAATTTCTTCCTTCTTTCCTTCAATTCCAATACATCTTGGAGGATAGTCACGACCACAACAACATGGCAACCCGCTCCCGTATGTACCGCGAAGGCTTCCGCCTCCTCTGCTGGGTCCCCGTCGGCGTCTTCTTCACCCGCCACATTTACTCGGTAGCCACCATCAGCGGCGCCAGCATGCAGCCGACGTTTAATCCGGCCTTTGCAGCCAGTCCGCTGCATCAGGATGTAGTCTTGCTCGATCGGTGGACGGTCGGGTTGAATATCTTTCGGAGGGGGGATGTCGTGACGCTATGGTGAATACCCCCGGGAGCGAGAATGGCCCGACGAGATAGCTGGTTGACCGACATTCCCTCTCGTTTGCAGGTCCCCGCAAAACCCAAAGCTTCTCACGACAAAACGCATCATAGCACTCGAAGGCGACCTCGCAAGTCCCTTCGCCCTCTCATGCCCTCTGCAGTGCCTAAACCCCTCTCCTTGCCCACAGGTCCATCCACTACCACCATCACCCCCGACCCCCATCCGCATACCCCCGGGCCACTGCTGGGTCGAAGGCGACTCGCACTACCATTCCCGGGATAGCAATACGTATGGACCCGTCCCGCTCGGGTTGATCACGGCGAGGGTGACGCATTTGCTGTGGCCGGCGGATCGGTTTGGACTGGTCCCCCCCGGTCCGGAGACGGGTAAGGGAAGGGTGAGGAGGTTGGGAACGGGGAAGGTGGTTCGCGGGGCTGGTCAGGCAGGGGCCGTCTTGGGGCAGGGAGGGGGGCTGGAAGTATAGACGAGATCGCAGCGGGGACTGAGCGTCAGACGCGCGGTGCACGCCTCGTCGAATATCATGGACTTCAGGTCAACGAAAAGGACGACGTTTGGCATTTTGAAAGTGAGCTGCATCCCACTACCGACCGATATCATCCGTCGAGGCATTCATCGGGCAGGTCATGTCGAGTTCCCCAAGATTACTTCGAGGCATAGGTGTCTTTCATTGGCTAGCAGCGACGTACCTCGCTGGATTAGAACGATCAAAGCGTTTGCTCATGTTGCCATTTGACTAGAGATCAAGGCGTAACTGAATCGGACAGTCCGTTCTCAATCATGTCACAGAAGGTAGCCTGTTAAGGGGACTTTACATAAGGCAGGTTTCAATGCACGGCCAGTGTTGCTCCTATTCCACTTGACGATCATTGCATACATTTCAAAGCCTTCTGCGACCATGGCTAACCTTTACAATTCTCGTAAACGTGGCATGTACTTACCGCCACCAATTTATCAGCAATTCGCCACTCTGTGCATTTTCTGCCTTTTCGTTCGCACTTGCCTTGCCCCATCCGTTCACTTCCTCGGGATGTCAATCGTCGTCCAGGTGACCTTGTTCGTGGGTCCCTGGCCAAGCTGACCACCAGCAATCAACGCAACCCTCTTGCTGTCCTTGAGCACGAGTTCACCGCGGGTATACGCCTTGGGTGAATCAGTCGCCACCTTGACCCAAGCATCGGCAGCAGCGAGCTTGGTATTCAAAAAGACTTCACTGTGCGAGCTAGCACTGACGACAAGGGTACCATTGCCGTCTGGACCAGCGGGAGTCCAAACGACAAAGGGCGAGCCAACGGGCACGGTTCCATCTTGCGATCGAATGACTTGACCTTGCACTTGGCCAAACTGGGTCGGGTTGGCGCTGAGCTTGTAGTAGACGGCAAAAGCGTATTCCGGAGCGCCAAAGAATTCGTAGGTCGTGATGTACTGTCCGTTGGGCAAGTGGGCGACGGTGGGCATACCGGGCCGGTGATCGTAGACGGGAGAGGTAACGTCGTCGACGACTGGTCCCCAGTTGTACAAATCGGAACTGATTTGATGGACCATCTTTTGTCCGTATCGAGGGTCTCGTTGATCAGAGTAGTAGCAGATGATTTGGCCGTTGTATTCCATCAGACGAGGCTCCCAGACCGGGGTCTCTCCGTTGTTGGGCAATGCGACGCCGCCGTTGGCAATGTGGGACACAAACTTCCAGGTTTTACTGGCAGGTGAAGCGAGGTCAGTTTGAGGCCCTACACTAGACACTTGAACTCACCCCTTGTCCGTACTCGCGTACAAATCCAGCTGGGTGGTGCTCAGGTCCCGAGGGATCGAATTTCCAGCCGAAAGGATGGTTCCCTGCTTGAAGTTTCCAATGTCCCGAGGCAACTCGTACAGGTCGGGCTGGTACTTGAGGCCAACTCCGTTGACTTGATCCAAGACCCGCGAATATTCCGACCATGTTTTCCCGTTGTTTTGGCTGTTGTGACGGATATTAGCACGAGTGCGGAGGTAAGGAGTGGAAGGGAACTTGCCTCGAGTAGATGGGGAAATAGACGAGGCCCTCGTTTTCAGGAGAATAGTTCTCCCAAGTGGAGAGGATCAGGCCGTTGCCCTAGGTATCAGAAAGACAGGTCAGTGCTAAGCCTGTCAAATGTATGTACGGCAACACTCACCGACTTTTGGTGCTCCAGCTGAATCGCTCGGGCATACAAGCTTCGTTCGTTGGTGTAATCGGCACCAGGAGTATAGATGGTGACTGGCCCAGTGATAGGGACAGCTGTCACGGCTGCCGAGTGGAACAGCAGGGCTGTTGGCAGCAGTGAGGCGATGGACGAGAGCGTTTTGAATAGCATGGTGGTGGCAATGTCGAAAGGTGGCGAATGTCCGAGGTGGGCGACCGAGTTGGCTGGTAAGGTTTTGGGTTTGTGGCGAGGTGGCCTTTCAAACGGTATTTATACATGGCCTCGTTCATCTGTAACCTATACGGCTCTGCGGGGCGCCCTGGGGCGACGAAGGATCGACAGGACCTCCGCACTCCCCCCCTTACTGTTCGTCGGCGGCTAGGCTTGGAAGGAGGAGCAAGATGTCATCCTGGATGTCGTGGCGACACCGGGCCGACGATGGTATCCGGGGTGGGTAACTAGATGAGTGGAGTAACCAAGGAGAAGATCCGCCTAGCAAGTATGAAGACCTATGCTAAGTGAGCAGCCTGCGACAGCTCGTGAGTTCCACCTCCGATGTTCAAGAGGCTCGGATGTGGCTACACGGTTACGCCATAGTCAGCAGATGCTTTTCGACCAAGATGATATTACACCGAAAGCAGGCACGGTCGGGCTAGAAACCGGTCTCTGTCAGTATTCAAGGGAGCAAACGGATCGCAGAGGACCAGGTATACTGTAAGATGCAGAATACATAGTTACCCCTTAACCGGAAGCAGGTTCCTGTTTCCTTATGACCAACTTCCGGGCGCTAGCGGCTATCGTCTTCTTCGCAGAGCGACACCTTGCTCGGGTGTCTCCGTTAGCGTACCACTTGCAACTTGCAACTTGCAACTTACAGACAGTTGGAAGCCCGTGCCAGAAGCTGTATCAAATGAGGGCGACAGATCGGGCTAGGTTTGAGGAATCGCCAATGCCTATGCGGCTATGCAGGTTTCGACTGTGATGCGCATATATGGATGCGAAGCGGCCGCACAGGTCCGTGGCACAACGACGGGTATGAGCCACAGATCATGGCCCTGCTCGAAGCATGCGAGAGATTGAATAAGGGAGCAACAACATGACAGAAACAAGGTCAACATGACAGGTACAAAATGATCACAAGAGAACTAGTTCAAAGCGAGGAAAAAAGTAAAACGAGAGGAGTCGGTTTGGGAAAAAAGCCAGTTGAGAACCGCTTAGTTCGAGCCGGTCCAGCTGCACTAGGTAGACTAGAACGGTGTCCGAGATCCAAAATGAAAGCGGGAAGGCGAAGCGAGTGTGTAGGTGCGGAAAAGCAGAAGAGTCGAGTAGCCCGAAACTCGAGGTGTATATACTATGGTGTTGTTATGTTTGTGTGCCGGAAAGCATCCAGGCATTCCGTCGTTTCGTATGATTGTCCGTCCATCCCGTTGTTTCAAGCAGGGCGTCTACTTCCTGCCCGCCTCTTCATCGGCGTCCAATGAACGCCTAGTCGGCCCCTCGTCAACGGCATGCTCGAGAGATTGACCGATACCGGCCGTCGGAGACTTGGCGGACGCTCGCGCAGCTGCGTAAGCGGCGAGCAGTTGATCCGGGTTGGCAGTTGCTGCGAATTATACAGAGATCAGCGAAAAGTGTCGGATGCGCGGTGACAAGACAACTTACCACCGGCAGGCACGCCCATCATCCCCATCATCGGACTCGGACTCCTCATTGCGCTACCGTTCCCGCCCATCGCGGTCTGCGGGGACGCAACGACGTTCAACTCTTCCACCCTATCCTCGGGATCATCATACGCGTTCGGGTTCGCAAGGGGAATGCCGTCACCGCCATTGTAGGTACTCGAGCGGGTCGAGTATTGCGAGATAGCTTGAGAACGACGAATCAAGATGGCTTCCATGTCTCGTAACCCATCAGCGCTTCTTCGCGTCGCTTCAGCCTGTCTCCAGTTATCAACGGCCTCTTCTCGCGACTGAGCGCGCTCCAGAATCGGAGGTGCCAAGGCCGGGGGTTGTTTCTTGTCCCTCTTTCCCACAGCCGAGGTGATGGACGAAAAGAAACCACTGACACCACCGCCGCCAGTTGTCGATCCAGATCGAGTGCGATTCGCCGGAACGGCAAACGGCCCTGCTGCCTGGCTCGGTGAGACAGTTGCAACGTCGGGTTGTTGCGAGTTCATCATTGCGTGCGATCCGTCAATCGAGTGTCTCCCCGCTGTCGGACTCGGTTCGGCGCGACTCATTCGCTTGTCCTTGCCTGATCCCGAGGAGGTCGAAGAAGCCAAAAGGTCCATCGATAGATTTGACTTGCTAGGACGGAGGCCATCGCCAAAGGAGACTCGGGACTGACGTGGTTGTGACGAGTGATCGGCAAACGAGACGTGGGATGTTCGCACCCCTCCAGGCATGGTAGCGAGATCCGCGTTGGAAACGGTAAATTTTGACTGAGGACGAAGTTGGGACGAAGGACGCTGTGCCATCATCCCCTCGGATCCCGACATGGATTGCGGGCGACGTCCTCCCGGCTGCTGACCACGGAACCCGTTTGCGCCGCGCCCCGCAAAATTGTTCTCGACCGCGTAAACCGAACTATTCTTTGTCCACGTCGAGGTCGGTCTCGCCCCCGTCGCCGTCGTCGGTCCTCCGGAAACCATACTCGACCTCACCATACTGCCCGGCCTCTGCCCGCCACCACCACCCGCTGCCGAAGCGCTATACACACTCGCGACCGCCCCCTGCCTCCAATCCGCACTAATCACACTCATCCGCCTATCCACGTGCTCTGACCATCGCTTTCGTTTCTCCTGTTCCCTGATTCTCGCGAATTTCACGTACAGTCCGACGATGAGGGCGACGACGACGATAGGGACGACGATGGCGACTGCCATGACGGCTTTCGAGAGCCCGCCGGGCGGAGCGATGGCTGAGCTGAACATTCCCGGGTCGTCAGAGAGTGCGCCGTCGGCGGTACCGTTGACGGATGTTGTGGCTGTGGCCTTTGCGGCGGCTTTGGAGGAAGCGACGATGGCTGATGCGGCAGTGACGATCGTTGTCCCGCCTTGCACGATCGTGGTGGACAATGCATCCTGTGCAGTGTACAGCTGAAACGTTGGTCCAACGGGGATATCACTCAGGAATCTGGGTCGATTCGCATCGACGATGGAGAGGTAGACGGAAGCCTTTGTCGTATAATTCCACCATTTCGGATCGAATTTCCCGGCATTGTATTCCCCCTTTGAGAATTCGACGCCAGGGAACGAATGGAGGAGGCCCTTTGAGGTGGTGTAGAGGTAGAGATCGATCGAGGACACGGCGTCGAGGCAGGATGTGTCCCATTTGAAGGTCACGTCGTTGGAAGAGGTGACGTTTGCGCCGTCGGTGGGGAAGACGTAAAGGTCTCCGTTGTATAAGTCACACGGTGCTGCACGGACAAGGTGAGATATGGTACGCTTTGCATGATGCACCGGACATACCTCTCTTGTCGTGGACTGCCCTCTTGTGCGCACCGGCGAAGCCGACCCTGAGCCTGGACAGATCAAGACCCGTCATGGCTGTGTGTATGCTGGTGGCGAGGATGGGTGAGGGAATACGGTAGGGCGGGTGATTAGAAGAGCCCTTTCTTTCTTTCTTTTACTCGGAGCGAGACGTGGTCAAAGGAGGGTCGGCTGATGGGGATAGGAGATTCGCAAAGAGGGAGGGAGCGGTTTCCTATTGTTTGTTTACCTCGCGCGCGTCGAGACGTCGCCTTGGCGTTTCGTATGGGCGCACCTCTTCCGGTTCATCCAGTTTCTGAGCGGCAGTTAGAGGACCGTTGCCACAGCGAGGCTGCGGAGTCACAATGATGCGATACAGTAGATACACTCTTACAACACGTTGGAGACAACCATCCGTCCTACAAGCCAGGCAGACCCATCCATTCCTCGCCCCATCCACTTCCAGCACCAAACTTGAACTTTCTCCCCGCCCGATCCTCTGCTCGAAAGCGAAAAGCAGACCCCAAGATGTCCACCTCGATTTTAGGCACGCCCGCGAGCGTCTTGGCGAATTCGTCTGCGTTGAAGGTTGGAGTGTTTTCCCGCGCGGGAGCTGGTGCGTTGGGAAGAGTCGGGAATGAGTATGCAGGAAGGGAGAGGGTGAATAGGGAATGTGCTTTGGGGATCACTGTATCCCAAGGCGTCAGTGATGCTGATCCGGTACGGAGCTGGAAGGCCGTACCTCTAACAACGTTCTTCCTGGTGACAATCTTGAACGTCTCCCCCGTCTCCTGCACGACAATTCCCTGCTGTCCAACCAACGACAGGTTCTTACTCTTCTTCACTACGAAAGAAGCCGCGCATCAGCATTTGAACCGGTTGGCGCGAAGACACGCAACTCACCAGCCACCGAGGCACCCGTGAAATCCGCCTTGACGATTCGAGAACTGATTTGTTCACATCCAAGTCCGTTTGGTAGTTTCCCCGACGGGAGCAAGCCCGGGTTTGAGCATGCATCCGCTATGGGATGGGTTGGGTAGGCAGGCAGAGGGAGCATCTCGGAGAGGTAGGAGAGGTACATGTAGTGCAGAGGTAAAAGGAGGTTGTAGCTGCCGAAAGCGGCGAGCCTCAGCACAGATATCAACCATACGCCAGCGAGACGTACTCGATCACCGTACCACTCTTCACCTCCCAAATCCCCCGCATCTTGGCCTCCTCCCTCCCCATCACCCCAGCCTTCCGCCTCTTTCTCCCCCTCCCTCTATTCCTCACCTCCGCCTCCTCCGCGGACCCCTCCACCGCCTTCCTCCCACGCTTCAACGCCCTATCCCGCCGCTCCTGCTCGATCTTTGCGGGCCCTTGGGGCTCCGGATCGACGAGGAGGATGTTACGGTTTGCCAGGCGCGCTGTGTATGCGGTGCTTGTTAATCCGAGGAGGGATTGCGCGGTTTCTTCCTGTCGCGGGGAAGGTTGCGCTGCGGAGAAGCGGAGTAGAGGGCGCTAAGGGGGCAAGGAAGGGTTAGATGACGAGACGTCTTGGGATGGAAGTATAACATACTCTGAGTACGTTGGGAAGTGTTCGGTACTGGTCGATAGGAGGTTGAGCCGCTGATGTTCCAGGTCCGGGTCCCACGGCGGCGGATGGGGTTCTTGACATTGTTTGGTAGTGGTGGGCTATGGCTGCATCGTAGCAGGGAAGAGAAGCTCGGACAGCGTGGAGAGCAGCGGAATCCTTAGGTAGCAGGAAACCGTCGTCTTCCACCGTTGTCTGCAGTGATGAGCTTGATCACGATTTCCAAGACACCCGGAGTTTTGGTTCCGCGCTTCACTATTTCACTAGCTTCGCTTGTTTCATGTGGCGTTTCATTTCCGTTCAACCAGCTGTTCCACCGGTCCAGAAACGGAGGGAAGCGGCCACTCGACGAGATCCTGGGGTAGACGTTGCGTCATACTACTTCAAGTATATTCAGCGTGTAGCGTCTTAGGGTCCTATATTTGTCTGCCTTGAACTGCTAATTGATTCGCGGGCGGTACGGAAAATATCGACGAGGTGTATTGCGCAACTTCAGAACTCCATTCACCCAAAGTGCGAATGCAAGAGCAGGGGATGGTCGCTACATCTGGTATAGCGGTCAATCATTCATGTATACGAATGGTCTTCAGCGTGACTGGGGTCCAAGGACACATGAGTGTACGATGACTTCTACTGATGCACTTGTAAGAATGGAAATGCGTGCATATCCAGGTACGAGGCAGGTATCCTCTTCATCGCCTATCCTTTCGTTGCAGACAGACCGCTAGATCATCGAAGGGGTAACTTCTAGAGCAAAGTGCGTTCCGTGTGACCGCGCAGTGTTGTAAAAAGCAGTCTATGACTCGCTATGTGGTTCAACATGCATCGACATACTAGCCCTAGTTGACTCAGCGACCGGGGGTTATCAGCTGAATTATCCTCCTCTTCAGCATTCCAATATTCGAGGCGGTGGCAAGACCACCAGCTGCGGACAGTCTGCGACCAAGCCATTGTTTTGAGGTCTACTTTGCGATGTACGGCAAAACCCTGCGCTCAAAGACAAAACCGCCAAAACAAAGCGCAACTTTTACGCTAGCGTCTTCCTCGCTTTCCGCCTTCCCATAGCCTAGCTTGTCCATCCGCTGCTCCCATTCGCCCATTCTGTCGCGCCGCCCTGGCCCTGTTCGTCATCCCAACCAGCAGCATCGGGTGGTGTCGCAGTGTCAGCGAATTGTGGTGTTCATCGTCGCTGCCAAAGGCTCCTTGAAACGCAGCGATAGAACGAGTGGAAAAGACCCTTCAAGCCGAACATCTATCAACTAGACCAGCAAGATGTCCGCCAAGTGTATGTCGATTTCTGGGATGGACAGGAGAAGGATCGTGCGCGTGTTGCTTTTGGAGTGGTTTCGTGGTCTGGTCTGGTCCGGTCTGGTCTGGCCCTGGGGAGGTGGAAGCCGTATTGGAGGAACCGACTTAATACAGCAAACGATGCCAACAATTCGACATCCGCAATCGGAGTCGGCATCCGTAACGTCGTACCGCCCTCAACGTTGCGTTTAGCGGAGGAGATTAGGAACCGGAAGGACGTGTGCGAGAATGCAGGGAGAAGGGCAGAATCAGAGTCGGAAGGAGAGACCAGACTTGACCTACCACTACGAAACCCGTTTCGCCAAATAACGCCGCACCATCCCCTCCTGTAAGTTCCCTTGCACGCAGACCGCTGATCTCGTTCGTCCTCTCTCCAGCCGCCGCTACCGGTACCAAGTTCCGAATGACTCTTGCCCTCCCCGTCGGTGCCGTCATGAACTGCGCTGACAACTCGGGAGCCAAGAACTTGTACGTCATCTCGGTCGTTGGCTGTGGTGCCAGGTTGAACAGGCTGCCCGCTGCCGCTGCCGGTGACATGGTGAGTGCCCGCTTGAGAGTGGGAACGGGAGAGCGATTGCTGATGGGTAACGATGGTGATCAGGTCATGGCTTCCGTCAAGAAGGGTAAGCCCGAGTTGAGGAAGAAGGTCATGCCCGCCGTCGTCATCAGGCAGCGAAAGCCTTGGAGGAGAAGGGATGGTGTCTTCTTGTACTTTGAAGACAACGCGTAAGTCGTAACTTAATTCTCCCATTTCAGACCTTTCGCTAAACGTTTTGCAATTCCGCCTCATAGCGGTGTGATAGTCAACCCCAAGGGCGAGATGAAGGGTTCCGCCATCACCGGTCCCGTCGCCAAGGAATGCGCCGACCTCTGGCCGCGTATCGCCTCCAACGCTGGTACCGTCGTCTAAACAAAACACACACTATCAATCACGCTCGGCTGCGACTGCCCCTTTCTTTCGGCTCATACGATCGCATTCCACCAAAATCAGCTTGGGCAAATCTGGCCAGGACAGAGGACGCGCTGCACTGGAAGGCGTTGACCCATTCTCGGATGACGGCGCTGGGTCGGGGAACGGAGGGAGTTGTAGCTAGTACATTCGACTTTTACGCGGATTGGGTTGTTTTTTCCTCGGATGACATCTGCTTGCTTCACCTTGGGGATCTTAAACAGCCGTATTGTGGGCAGGCGCACATGGAACTTGGTTGTTCTAGGGGACCTCGGAGGGGTGCATCATCGATTTCCGTCACCATATCGTTCTTGTTTCTTCATACACCCAGTCACACTCTGCAAGTGGTGCAATAGAAACCTCGTCTTGCGACAACCCGCCGAGTTCTCTGTTTCTCACTTCCGTTTGAGGTGAGTCCTTGATGTCGTGAGCTGTCATGAAGTAGTGTACGGTCGCGCGGGATAGGGCCCGCTGAAACAGTAGACTTCCTACGAGGGTACCGCGGCCCTTCCCGGAGTACCAATCTTTGACGCGACGTCCTGGTAATTCCTCTGCAGTCAAAATATGCGACATCCTCAACAAAGGTATCCAAGTACCATATCCCTTTCAACACCTGTTCACAGCGCGGGTGGCGATTCTGTGATTACCTGCTGCGAGTATATATCCCGGAAAACAGGCCTCGCAGGTCAATGTGCGATCGCCATCAAGAGGTCCTTAGAGTTCCGCCAATGTACCAATAGGCTGAACCACCACTCGAAGCACCGTCACTTGCATTTTACACTGCCCAGCGTTGCGTTGCCTTGCGATGCCGCTGGTGCAGGCAGCAACACAGTCGCAGCGACTCAGCTTTCAGCAAACCCGGCGATTACTGCCGCCGAGTTGCACCAAGTGCTCAGGCGTTCAACAGGAACTTTGGCACCAGAGGGCACCTCCTCATCTACCTCCAGCACTATCGCCAGCATGTCTACCGAAAAGAAAGCAGGCATTGCTGCTGGGGCTGTAGCAATCGTACTCTTGATCTCACTTGTATTCATCTTGGGGAGGAAGAGGAAGGCTAGAGCTAAAGCGAGAGCTAGGAGGAGAAATAGGGGCCCTGAAGAGCAACGCGGAGATGACGGACTGGGAGGAGGAGGAGGGGGAGGTTGCGATTGCAACTGCCAATGATAGCGTGTAACCTGTAAAGCATCACTTCTGACTCTTCACCTTGAAAAATGCTTCCCTTATCCACTGCATTGGAGGATAGGTTGCGATTTCGAACAACAAAGGATTCTGTAGCGGCGGAGCGCCGAGACTCTCTGTCGTCCCATATCTCCGAAACAATGCTGGAGAACGGCAGTCATCATAGAGGCCTGAGGAGGACAATTTGAAAAGCTCAGCCCACCATCGAAGAGCGGGGTTATGCCAGTCGTCAAGGGCTGCTTATACATGTTGGTCCATAATTATTCCCATCCATGGTGGGGATATCTCGGAGTTTCCGGAGCATACGTCCTCTTCTCCATCGGGCCTTAGCCACATCATCCGTGAGCGAACTTAGATATTTCGCTGACGAAAGCTCGTGGCATTTCGCTTCCAGCATCACAGCCCCGGGCGACTGAGATGCTGAACAAAAACGTGCTTGGACGTGATATCCGACGCTGCAGAGCCCTTGTCGGGTGCTGGCAGCTAACAGTACGCTTACTGTAACCTTTGCGTTGTTGTCTAGATAGTCACGAATCTGATCCATTTGGGCCATATTCTCTCTCATTGATTGGATAGGGGTCGGGAATGATAACGAGGGGCTTAGTGGTTGCTCGAATATTATGACTGCTCAGCACCACGATTTCGGTAATGGTCCGCAATCTGCTGGATAGGAGTCCTTTTGAAGCAGGCTCCAGAGTGATTGCACTTGAGAATCCCTGGCGCTGTTCATCACTTCTGGCTGAAGTTGATCGGGGTGGTTGAGACTCACTTTGGTAAGGCTTGGGAAGGAGTGTCAGACTGGCGCACCGGACTACAGCTGAGACGATAAACTTCCCCTTCACCTGAGACTTGAACACAGAGGCATGAGCGCTTTTTCAAAAGAGACCCTTTGATAGAATACGATGGGATCCCTTTATAGCGAGGGACGTGCGAATAGATCAACAAAGGACCTGACGCCGTATGCCCGTTTGAACTCCTACCATTCCCACAACTGTTTCAGCAAGGGACGTGTCACATCCGCGAACATGACTGCCAGATGCGACTATATATGTGAGAATTTCTCTCCTGTTTATTGGGTTGGAGTCAGCTGTTGCAGCCCCACTCACAGAGCACCAGTATACGCGACTCTCAACTGCAACTCGAATCTCGGGCGTGCATCATCAATCGACACGATCTTTCCGTCCCGTAAAGTTGGGCGAGCAACGTCTCAGTCCATCGACTTGACATAATCCAGCGATGACTACTGTTACTAGCAACTTTCCCGAATCATTCAGACGAGATGAATTCAAAGCCGAAGGCATGTCTACCAACTCGAAAATCGGTCTCGCTACTGCAGGCGTCGCACTCGTAGGCCTAATGGTGATTGGGGGAATAATGATTTTGAAGAAAAGGAAGGAGAAGGCTATTGGGACGGATTGGATGAAAAGTAGCGGTTCGAATACCAGTGTGACAAAAACGTGATAATAGCTGGACTACACCATCAGGTTTCCAGATCATCTGCTACTCGGCCGTGTGGATCACGCGTAAGGCAGTTCTCCAACTCCTCTGCCCGTGATGCCAGAACGTTTTCCTTCTTTATCGTATCACATCAGTAGGTCTTGAGTCCCAATGCCATTTGCAGAGTTCAGAAGATAGTGGGGCGATAGAAACTACGAGACTCGTTATCGTTTCTTATCTACGATAACGTCAACACACATAGTTCGTTGAGAATGGCAGCCCTATTGCCATGCTAACTGTGCAAGGAGGACCTACTACACATCACTCCTCTTTTTCGCGAACAGACTGCGTTTACGCCGCGCGCCATACGGAATTGACGTGACGAGCTAGTTAGTATACTATATGTTTGTGATGCAAACACTCCGTCTCGTGGTCCCGTCAGTATAGTCCGTCAACATGCTCGACTATTCCGGTAACAGAGACTCGCTGGAGTCGCACTCAGCGCCGAGACTACAATGCAGATACGTATTGGCATGCTTACTCTCACCTCCGGAGCTACGTGTTCAGATTTCCTTGGCTGTCCACTTGCTTCAACTATGGCGGTTGCTCACACAACAATATATTACATATACAACCGGTATGGCTTTGATGACTGTGATCATCTGGCTGATGCAGGCGATGAGCAGGAGATGGGGAGACTGTCCGATGATGATAGAGCGCCTTTAAGTATCGTTCCAGTCGCTCTGACTTGAGCCGTTGAAGAAGTACTTGTAGACTTTCTCTATTCGACACAAAGGTATACTGTCTCCTAATCCCTTCTCCTACCGCCAACCGGTTTGAGGATTCCCCGTTAAATCCTTTGCCGTGAGGGGTGTGCGGAGATAAAGGTTCTGATGTAGCATATATCTTGTTTCAACGCCTACTTGGTTGTCTCAGCTGAATAGTCTTGAGTGCCGGTTGCGCTATATAACATTGGACGATTCTCGTCCTTCACAGGTGACATCGGTCGTCCCAGCCACCCGAGACAAAAACATCACAGTATCAATACTCTCGACCAATTTCAAGGCAAACCGCCCGCTTGCATACCCACAACGCCCACAATCATATCGCCTCTCGATCCCGCTGTTGCAGGTACTAACGAGATCGCCCCGACTCAGCTTTCGGCAGCCATAATCAGTGCCACCGCAAACTTGCACGAAGCGCTCAGGCGTCACGCTCGAGAAGCCACGGGCACCATGTCCGCCGCAGGCACAATGTCTGCAGCAAAGACGGCGGGTATTGCTGTTGGAGCTACCGCCATCGTAGCGTTGATCGTGGGCGGCGGGTTCTGGTGGTTGAGAAGGAAGGATAGGTCCGACAAGATCCAGCGCAAAGCGGATATTGATGCCGCCGAAGCAAACATTTCCCATCTCGCAACACAGCGGCAATAATCGTCACAGTCACTTTTGACAGCCACAACCAACATAATAACAAACCCTCATTTGCAATTGATATCAGCCCCACTTGCGTATCACACTGTCACCGAGCCTTCGCCGCTCGACGCTGCTGTTGAAGGCAACAATACAAGTCGCTCCAACTCAGCTTTCAGATAATGACCATCGCCGCCGCCGCCGTCTTGAATTCAAGCCTACAAGCCTGACAGCATAGAGGCAGAGTCCACCGTGATGACGGCCGGCATTGGTCTGGCAACCGCCTCAATTTTAGTTCTAATGGGTTTTGCAGCAATGTACTGGCGGAAGAAGAAACGACAAGTGAACAGCGATACCCTGCATCGCAAACTGACGAGCAGTCTAGGAACAAGAGTGCCAAACTCAATCCCCCACGTTGAATGACCAATTATATATAGAGGGGTGTGTGCCCGCGAACTCGAAGCCTTATCCTGTAACGATACCGGATGAAATGTTTTCCTCTTCCCTTCTGGCCCATGACTCTAGCTTGCTTTCTTTATGTCTCTCATCATAGCAATATGTCTGGGATAGGCACAGTGGAAAGGGACGAACTGAGCAGAGAGACGAAAGTCATTGAAATTGGCAGGAATCGGCTGAGTGAGAGGGCGCATGCCACGTACCTATTTTGTCTCTCCGGTGTTACTGCTGTGTACATGTTGTGGGTGCTGACCTGACTGGCATAATTTGTGTTCTCAAGTCTAACAGGGTAACGATTGGGGGCCCGGAATCAATGTACGAGTCCCGCCATGGAGATCACTATCACCCGCGTAAGCGGATCCGTTCACGACGTCCCCCTACTCGTTTTCTGTACCGCGACTGAAACTCAGGGCGTTTCGCTAACCAAGGGCTGCTGAGCTGGTGGCCCCTTTGTATGGAACCTCATGCAGTGTATCCTTTGACGCTACTGCAGTTCAGGATCCCTTGATTAATGGTTGATCACATTGGGATACACGTAGCGTTCCGCTTAGAGTATGCGCTTGCGCCTTACGTATTTGCGTATAAACGCACTGGTCCTCGATACAGGGCTACCGCGCACTCTTTGTATATATAGCTCAGTCTCAGTGACTGATTAGATAGCCTTAACCTAGTAGAAACCAACGATTATCTTACGTGGTTTCCACAGATCAGGTTTCAGAGGCTTTTCTTCACACGACATGGGGTGATCCGAGACTCCTGCGAAAAACTCGGTAGGTAACTGGGCTATAAATCCGACTGCAGCCAAACGTCTCCCAATCCCGTGACCAATTGTTAAGCATCATTCAACCCCAATATCTTCTCAACTTCGCTGATACCAGATCTCGCATCTTACCACCTTCACTGCCGTACCCGTGATACCCCTATTCCGACACAACGAATCCACCCACTACCGACCACAAGTATACCATCATCATTGCACCCCTGCAATATACGACCATAGCCTCCTCCTCCACTGTTTCGATGTCTGCGACGGCTCTCATAGCTAAGTCTACTTCATCGGTCCTTCGCACCGTCCAAAGACGGTCAGACCACGAACAGAACGGCCTTAAAACCGAGTATTGCATTGCCATAGCTGTGGTGCTCGCTCTGCTCGTCTTGTTGGGCGGGTGGTTTACCTATAAGTATGCTTGCAAGGCCCGCATGGTGAAGGACGCTTTAAAGAATAAAAGGGTGGGAGAAGAGTTCAACGTAGTTACGGAAGCTTACCAACGAAACAACAACGACACTAATTAAAGGTCGAACAGTCGCCCGGGGTCGTAAGGTGACTCCCTATGGCCATGACCAGTACCAGGCCCATCAGGCCAGAAAGGAGAATGAGGAGTGGAGGAGGGCAATCAAGAATGACGCTGCCGTTTATGGTGGAATGAGGAGGAGACCAAAAGCTAGCATAGGTCCTTCTTGCAGAAGTGAGTACGGTGGCGGAGGTCGCCCCTCATAGTCCCTGCCCTCGTTGTACCCTATACCGGAGGAGAGACGACGTGTAGCAGTCACGATATATCCTCTTTCTCTCAGGTTCTTTGTACTCGCCGTCATGGCTCATGCGTTATGTTTGTTCACCTACGTGAGAACCATCTGTGTCCTGGCAAACGAGTCGCGTTCTGATGGCTCACTGCTTGCTGAAAAATGCTGCAACAGAGACAATTGGTCCACGTCGTAGTCAGGTACGTCTCCCTCTTTGTCCTGCTAAGCATAATAACAGTACTGGCGACTACTGCTCCGATACACGACGCATAATTTGCCTCGACTGCTCAGAGCTGTAATACCCTATAGAGCAGTAGTTGGCGTAGGGAATGTCCTATAGGCATAAGATGGACGGGGAACTTTCGGTCATATAAGCAGGTTCAATGACCTCCCGGGATGACCCGTTTCACTTCCTTTGGCCGCTAAGTGTTAATAGCGGAAGGCTGCCACTTCAAGGTGAATGGAGTATCAAGCGCAGCCTTTCATGCGCTCTAATAATCCAGGGGTCCACAATGAATGGCTGAACGGGGTGTAAGAGGGTGTCGATCTTGAGGTTCTAGGGGTAATACGATTCCTCCGAACACTTCGTGAATAGCTGGACTATAAGGCTGAATCCACGCAAACCTTTCCAGCTCATGGCTACCTGTTGCTATCACTCTACTTCATTACTTCCCTCTCAAGTTTCGGTATCAGATTACCCTTGTACCAACCCCACCACCAGACCGAACCGATACCTCGATTCCACTATAGACACCCGTACTGCCGACCACAACCCCACTGTCACCATGGCACCCCTACAATATGCAACAGCCGCTTCCTCCTCCACAGTCGCGGTCACTGCCACAGCCTTCTTAGCCGAGGCGACTTCCATGATACCTTACACCGTGCACCGACGGTCCGATGAAAGCTCCGAAGACGACTCTGAGGACACAATACTCGGCATCTCAGCATCCTACTTCTATGCAGGAGTCGTGTTATTCCTACTGGTGCTCGCCCTCGCTGCATATCTTTGGTTTTTGTACCGAAAAGCTCGAAAAGCCGCTCGTCTGGCAAAGGAGGGGCTGAAGGTAGTGAAGCACGGGAAAAATATGCTCAAGGGGACCTGAAAAAGGGAGTCGAAGTTGCTCGCGTGGGGGCTGCCTATGGTATCTACAAGGCGAAAAAGCCCACCCGGTAGTAACGAGTACGGCGTTCACCAATCCCACTTGAAGGAACGACAGAAGACAGAAAGCAGTGTTGTAGAACTGCTCAAGGATCGGAATAAATGTTGGGTATACACTCGCCCAGAGTTCTGTGCTAGCGTTGCTCGCACTAGACGATATGTCGTCCAAGTTCACCGTTGTATCCCCCTTTGTACCCCTTGATCCTCTTGTTATAGAACCGTGTTCCCGTCACGATCCCTTTGATCACAGGTGCCACCAGGAGGAGAAGTCCAGAAAGGCAAACATCAACCCGCGCTTCCAGTCTGCGAATGGGCCACCACTCTGAGAGGTGTACCAAGCTCACGATCTGTCCCATTACGTTACGTTACCACCTCATTCGTCCAGAGACTTGAAGGTGGATTTCACCATCGCCATTCGAATTAGAGTTCAAAAGTTGAGCAGATCTCTTCTCAACTCTGCTTTCCGCAGTTAATCCGAGACATACACAGCGCGTTTCAGGTAGTGATCAGCTCAAAGACGAAAAGATCAGTGTGCAATCCATTTCATTCGTGTCTGGTCAAGCCGAATGTGGCTCCATCTTTACACAAGTAGATGAGACGCAATCACAATGGCCTGCACCTACCAGGAACCTGGCTGGCTCTCGTCCTCCTGTGTACGCTCCTCGGTCGAGCAGCCGCGCAGCACGCCAGTTCGACATTGACAAACGGCTATAATATCACCGCTCTTCCTGCCCTCGTCACCTTGAATAGCTTCAGCGACTCGAGCTCGAGCACCCAGCGTGTGGCGACTCCCGCCACGGAGGCCGGCGTGACCCACGTAACGCTCAACATCTGCTCGTTATCTTCTTCCGACGGCACGTACACGCCTACCCTATGGCTCACCAACTCCTCGACCATCGCCGAGCTGGGTATATCGACAGCCCTGGAGTACATCGACTCGAAACGAGCTGGTGTCATGTGGCAGAAAGACACGAGTACCGGCTTGTCTTTGAGTTCGCTTCACAACGAAATGATTGCGATGCGTGAGCAGGATGTGCAGGGCGTGCTAGATGGCTCGCAAGATGGGTTCGAACAGGAGATGGGCAAGGATGGAACGGCCATGATCTGGCGGTTGCGTACGTGGCGGGGATTTGGTAATTGGACGGGAGTCGGGACGGACGGAGTCTGGCTTGAAGTCGTCGCTTTGCCTAACGGTATGGATATTGAGATCGGCGTTGACATAGACGGTAAGTATTTGGTTGTTTGTCGTGTTTCTTACTCATCCGTACTCGCTCAGGTCCAGTACATGCGGTATCGACTCTTCTCGGAATGCTAGGTGATACCACCGCAACGCAATCCCTTGTCCTTTCGCCGATTCTTGCAGAGCTAAACATTGCCCAACCGACGTACCCCGCCTACCGCATATCTTCTCCATATCCGCTAAACGACACGATCCCCTACAATCCAACTTCTATGCGCGTCGTCATCATCCCTACAACCGAGTCCCCGATGACGGAGACCGACACGAGAATGAGTCTCGGTAACAGTATGTGCTCTGTTCTACGAGCTGAAAACCGAACCGGAGCGTTGGCGGACAATCGGGCTGCATCGTCCACCCAAGAGAGGACGACGATCAGGCTGCAGCAACGGCCCGAGGGGTGGCGCTGGACGTTCGTGACGGGCACGTTGAGCGCGAATACCAATTACACTGCGTGGATAGTGGAGGACGGTAGTGGGACGTACGCAGATCTACGGGATCGCGGGAAGATGTGGCAGCCGATCATGATGCGAACAAAGGAAGGTGAGAGGACTCGGTTTCTTCATTGACTGGAACTCATTAGGTCTGTAGAGACGTTCCCTTGCCCTCTTGCCCATTCGCTGGCGCTGTGCCCTTCGATAGCCTACGCCGCGGCACTCGATGCAGATAGCAATGACAACCTGACCTGGGCGGCAACAAACCTCCCTTTCGGGGTTTCGGAGACGCTCAGGTCTTCCCTGAACGCCTTTTCTTCTTCGCTCCTCACTCAAGCATGCGGCAGAGACCTCTTTTCACCCGTCTGGACCTGTCAAGACTGTTTCAACGGGTACCGGGAATGGTTATGTCGGACACTGGTGCCGCAGTGTGCTTCGGAGATCGAGAATCCGTTGACGTCAATTCCTCAAAAGACATTCCAGCGAACACCGGAAGCACCATCCGGATCTCACGTCTCTGCGCCCGCGTACACGTATATACAGCTACTCCCGTGTCTGTCCAACTGCAGAAGAGTGGACCGCAAGTGTCCCGTCAATCTGAACTTTCGGTGTCCGTTGCGCGGAAAGACAGCAAATATGACGTATGCATATCACGGAAAGGACGAAGAGGATAAGGGCAGGGACGAGGGGGAAGAGGACGGAGGGGTGGATGTGTGGGGGAATCGTTGGTGTAGCGGGGGTCTGCCGGATTGAAATATGTCCTTAATGTCGATGAACAGCGATTATGCGAATCCGGTTTAGCAGTTTGGAATGACGGATGCAGGGCAGAAGTCCACCAACAAAGGGAAACCCGCGTCTTTCGTCATCGCTCTTATGGTCATTTGGTCTGGGTCCATCCATGAAAGGGCCTGGCGCAGAGGTCTGCATATCAAATTGGTCCGCCCAGCCTTTCTTAAGTTTTCCTGCGGTTAGTAACAGAGGACCGAACAAGAAAATCAAAAGCTAGGACAGGATATATAGGGTAGTCGGGGCAGCAAAGTTCAACACACTTTCGCGAATATGACTGCGCCCGAAGTGATTCTCCAACGTACGACAAGGACTGTCCAGCGTTTCTCCATATGCTATAGCTAAAGATTCCCCACGTTCGCAGGTCGGCGCATCTCTGAGAAACGACTTCAACAGACGCGATGATCCTTTATCTTTCCTGCGTCCGAGGCGATTTGAGAGGTGAATTCGGTCACACTTGCGTCGACGTAACATCCCTGGTTGATGTAGTCTAGCTGTGGGCGACGATAGCGATAGCCTGGAGTGGGGATAGAAGCTAGCGGTACATATCCTTGATTACGGCACATCCTTCAAGGACCCGATGAAACGCCTCTTATTCACGTCCATCAGCCGCCATTACCGGAATACTCTTCTCGATTCACCCGAGGATTCGTCTGACAACACAGAAGTAACATGATTGATAGAAGGCGCCGGATAGCACTACAGCATAATTGGGTCCTTAGACAACATCGCACGCGCCGATACCTCAACGATTCGTGGCACAAGATACCCAATCCTTGCGACTCTCTGAACAATGGTCGATACCGGTCCATCCACGATCATCACGTCTTCCAGCTCTTGTTTTCCCGGGAGGTGAAGAAAGATAACCATCTTGCAATTGGTTGCCCGAGGTCGCAGCTCAATGTACATGATACGGTGTCGCGGAACAGACCTTTCGAGTGTCGTTTGCGGTCCGAAAGCGTCTCGGACGAGGCTGATCCAATTCACAGTGCCTTGGCTGACAAGGCAGAAGAGGATCTTGTCTCCCTGTCCTTCGCAGGCCAAGCAATGACCTTGCTGGCAGAGTACAGCTGAAGCGATCGGCATCTGTGACAAGGCGACGTCAGGGCAAAGATGAAGGCATCCGGAAGAAAAGAACTTACGACATCCCTGTCCTCCCGGTTCAGCTCTGGTGCAAGATGGGAATGCTCCTTCACAAGCCTCTTCCACGTCTGACTCGATAGCTCCTCTGATTGTAACTCTTTATGGCTCTGCAGGAGGAATGGCACCGTGCCAAAACTTCTGGCTGAAACCGAAAAGTATTGTCCAGGAGCTTGTCGACAGGCGCGGTGTCGATCAACCTGAGAGCTAGTTAGGAGACGTAACAGACTCTGCCATATCGATGAGGCGACGGTCGGACATCTGAGAGGCGGTCCACTAGTTCTTAAAACCGGATCTTCCCAGTCAAGGACACGTCGAGCAAACATAGGCTGTTCAGACATGAGCCCAGGCAAGTTTCCGCAGTCACCAAACTCACTGTCTCAGTATAAACAAATCAATCCTTTCCAGCTCTTGCACTCTCTCTCGCTCCAGTTGGTGGTCGGCATTGTTCAAGCCCCTTGCGATCGCACAACCCACGAGCCACATCATCCGGCACATCGTTCCCGCCACTACAACAGATGCCGCGGGCACTTGTACGACGGCTTGTGATCCTGGCAGCAATCCAGCCTGGGAATCCATCACCCGTCCCGCGTCGTCTTCTTCATCTTCTTCCTCCATGTCTGCTGGCACATTGCATCTTCCCACTTTGATTGTCTCAAGAGCGGTCTCCTCACCCGCAGTTAGACTTCCGCTAAGACGCAGACTCTCGATCACGAGTGCGTCGATCCCCCGCGAGAGATCTTTGAACTGCTGAGCGGTCCATTGTGGTCGATTGCTCCGAGCGCCTTGAGCGTTGATGGCTTGAAGGATCGGTTGGAGACGTATATCCTCGTTGGTTGGAGTTGGCAACTGAGCCAAGAGAAAGGCGACTATTCCACCAATGTCGTCAATGCCCTGGCAGTGATGCGCCAGGCTCGTTGCGGTTTCGATGTAGCGCAAGGTGAGGTCGTCGAGGGTGAGCATTGGAGGATTATTGGCATGGCAAAGGGCATATCGAGCAGTTGCCGAAGGATCAGGCGAGTATGTAAAGCTGTCTTAAGACCGACAAACAACAGCGAATTGCACGTATCCGTTGCTTCCGAGTTCCAACGCGGTCTGAAACGCGAAAAGGGGGTTTCATGTGACAGAGATGAGGGAAATTCCTTTCATGCGAAAGCTGTTGTTGTTCGCTATTGTTGTTCGCGGACCATGCAAATTTTCTGTTTTCTGTCCAGAGGCCCATATAAACGTCATCTCCGTCAAGTCATTGGCAGTCATAGCGTCCGGCTAGAGTACGTATCAAGAGCCTCCCAGCAAGCAGTATTGGTGCCAAAACAAAAAGCAAGCGTGAGTTCAACGAATCAGCTGCGTTGGGCTATATTGATCGCATGTCTTTAGGTATCCAGTTTGGTCTTGGGGACGGTCAACCACGGAACTTCAGTGACTTACGTTCCACCAGGAATAAATCGTGAGTAATCGACGAACTCAGCCTGTCTTCGAAATCATGTTAACCCTGGGATTCGCTGCGGGAGGTCTTGAAAGCAAACACGAAATCTTTTTGTTTGCTCTGACAACTAGTCCCTTGAAAACCCATCCAGCAACAAGTCTTTCCATTGAAACTCTCGAAGTAAGCTTGATCTGTCACTCGCTCAGCTTCCTTGACTGACATCATGCGGATACATAGATGGCGAGGATGGCAGGACCTTTGATCGATATCACACCGGGTGTGGAGTTGGTGCGAATCGACCCTCCTCGTTCCTATCACCTGATGCACGAAACCACTCTCGAATACCACGAGCTAGACTGGACCTCATATAGCCGTCGAGACCCCGCACTGGAACATTGTGACCGATTACTCAGTTCCTCGACCGCCAGACTAAAGCCTTTTGGGTTGTCATCACTCCGGTATTGATCGGCGAGGGATGCCATCCTGTTCCCCTTCCTGCCCTACAACCGACCGACTGGTCCGCCCCTTGCTGTCAGCAGTGCCTTCACCCTTTTCAGCCTGCAGCATCTGGAAAAGTCGTCGCCGCTTGTATCAATCATGTATGTGTCCCCGCTCACTGGCTCACCCAAATACTCTATCGGACCGTTCACCATGGCCGCTTTCTAGACGTCGGTAGCCATCGGGACCCGATTTGGGCGGTTGTACCGGAAAACTTGGAAGGGAATATGACTATGGACGAAATCCAAGCGATCCGACAAGAATATGCTGCCGCCCATCTGCGGCCGCTCGAAAATCGACTTCGCCAGGCCACCGAAGATTGGCACAATGCCCGTGCAAGAGAAACCCAGCTGCAGATGCAACTTGGACAGCAGGAGGCGATAGCTCTGCGAGTTCAGACGAGCGTGGAAGAGCTTAGGGTGAAAAGGACATGCTCGATGACCAACTCGACATGTTCCAAGAACACGTCGACAAGCTAGAGGGCAGCGCTTGAAGCAGCCCTGGCTGGAGAAAGTAAAGGATATCCCTGGGTCGCTCTACACGCAGGCGGGGCTGGAATGGATTGGCCACATGCGGGGTGACAAGCCTGATTATGTTTTGGTGGTCCGCTTTGAGTCGAACACCCCTGTTCCCGCAGCACTTGAGCCTCGCGATTAATAGATCGTCCTGGAATGCGTCTCAATGATAATACGAGAAGAGCGCTCTGCATGACGAGTCGAATCCGTATTATGACATCTCCTAATGTGTAATGGTATGCCATGAACGACTCCACGTTCTATAACGCCATCTCCCTTGACGTAGACTCATTGATGAGCCTAAGCGCCTCTGCCTGTGCCGATCTCTCTAGCGCCTGCAAAAAGTCATCCATGTCCTCCCCCGTGGGCTTCAACGGCGAGATTTCCTTTACGGAGATTGTCCCGAAATCGACGGGTGATGTTTCCGGACTGGACGACCATAGCGCGGCGGCGTGTTCGACCTCATCGTATACGACTGGCGGGGAAGAGGCAGGCAGCTTGCTCCAGTCAAACGGCGGTTGCCCGGCTGGTGACGAGTTTGTCGCGCTGTGAGTTTCCGAGGTGAGACCATCGCCAAAGGAATCCAATTCGAGCGTAAAGTCGGTGTCGTCGTGGTACATTGATTCTTGCTGATTCGTCCCCATCCTTGCGAACTCGTCACTTTGAAGATCACCGTCTTGAGGCCTAGGTGCTGCGCTTTCTCGAGGCGGGTTGACCGTCGTCACCAGACTCGCGACGCTTTCCGCCTTTTGACTAAACCGGAAAAGCCCCGCCAAGTCGGGTGCGTCTCCCCAGGCTCCGGCGGCACTACCCACCTCGGTCGCACTAGTCGCCGGAGAGCGAGACCGAGTGTGCGCTCGGGATTCTCTCGAGCCATCGTCGCTGAGCAGCATGTTATTGGGTACGAGACTAAAGCCCGTCTCTCCGAGGTAACGCTTGAGAACCGCTTCGGGGCTTTCCTTGAGCTGTCGCATCAACGAAGGAGGAATACGACTAGGTGGGTTATCGCTGACGGGTTGAAGGGCAGAAGTCGTGGGTTTGAGCTCTACCTCTGCGCTGGTCAGAGGTACTGTCGCCGTGCCTTGTTCCGATAGATTCTCCTTGTCCTTGACCACGCCCATAGCCGCTTGCTGGAGCTGCTCCTTTCGAGATTTCGCATGGTGGTGCTTTCGATGGTCTGCGAGCAACTGCGCTTCCTTTTCTGCGACAGCGGTCAAGTTGCGCTTGAGGCTTGTTGTCGGAGGAGCGAGGGTTGACGGATGACGTGAAGTGTTGTCGGTCACTGTGACTGATCGGTTGGCGCACGATGTGGGATCCGCTTTGACGGTTTCCTTTGCCGGAGCTGGAGTCGCCGTCGTTGTCGCCGTCGCGTTACTACTCGCCGCCTTTGCCCTCCTCTTCTTCCATCTCGCAATATCCTTCTCCCACAAGTCTTTGGGTCGCATCTTGCCTTTATTATTCCAATACAAACCGCAAGCTATCCCGCAACCGAGTCAGTCGCGGCACAACTCATTCCCTGATGGAGACATACCATTGCACACCCTGACACCGCCCTTTCCCTTGGTCCTCCACGTATTCGACTCTGTAATCCCACAATTCGAACAAATTGGCAGGTTCTTTCCAAACGGCGGCGGCGCGGCTTGTTCCGTCTGTTTCTTCTGCGTCACAGGTTTCTTCGCCGCCGCGAACACAGACGGTCCAGATCCAGACGTCTTCCTCGCGGTCTGTTGAGGTCCCGTCACACGCGCCGCCGGGGGAACCGCATTGACCGCCGGCAAGTTGGTCGTCCCTGCGCCCCAACGCACCGGCCTTCCATCATCGTCCAACACCACACTCACGACCTTGCGCTTCTTACTGGACCCCGTCGCGATGTTAAGCGTCTTGACGGTACTCGTCGTCCTCGCCATCCGAGGGAGAGCGGACGCATCAATAGCGAACCCACTGCCGTTGCCTTTTGCCTTGACGGGACTGGTTGCCGTATGGCCCAATAGGAATCGCTCGACGAGTGCGGCCGGGTTCTTCCGTGCCAATCGGACGACGTTGGCGACATTGGCGACTTGTTCGAGCATGGTGCCCATTCCGAGCCGCGTGCGGGATCGGGTACGGGAGAAGATGCTAGACGGGGGAGTAGTCTGCTCTTGCGAGTCGGAATCGAGATGATCATGATGTCGTCGGAGACGGCCGTTCATGCCGTGTTTCCGATTCCGGGATTGGGATTCAAAGATGCCCATCTTGCTGCATGTCGGCCGGAACGGTCGAAATGTTGGTCCAGAACAAGGCACAGGTCCACTCGATGAGATGCTTTCCGATTTTACGACCGTCTCCTCAACCACGGCAGTCGTCGACGAGGACGATGATGCGTCCGGTTCCAATTTAACCCGTCCACCGCCATCGACATCCATCACGACATCCAAAGCCTCCTTCTCCCCATTCAGCGGCTCCCCCTCCCACGCCAACCCCAAAGCCTTTGAAACCCTCCGTTCCCGCTCGCGATCCAAGCACCCATTCCCCAGCACACCGTACATCGGCGCGGACATTACCAACTGCACCTCCAACACCGCTTCCACCCCACTCTCCGCCAGTCGTGCGAGCGATTCCACCCCAGACGTCGTGTCCTCGGAAGCGATTTCGAGCATGTGTGTTTCGGCGGGGATCAAGCGGCCGAGGATGGTGGTTTTTCCTGTTCCTGGTTCGAGGAGGATCGCGGCGATGCTGGATTTCGGCTGGAAAATGGGTTGTTGTGGGCGATGAGGGTAAGTTTTGGGTGGCGTGGGAAAGGAGGTTGACGATAAAGGTTGTCCGTAGACTGCCACTCCGACCTGGCGAGGTTTATAGTTTCCTCCGTGCCCGGTATAGGGGTCTGGCCACGAAGACGGTGAATGACCGGGATCGGTCTTGATTTGCGGGATGATCGAGGACGAGCGGGAGCGAGAAGACGAGAGACCTGGAGTCGACGACGAGGGTTCCCGGATGATGCCGGGTCTCGATGAGCGGTTGGACAACGTGGATTTGATGGGTGGCGTGTAGATTCTGAGGTCGGGAGTACGCTGTGATGGAATCACCTCGGGGCTGTACAGAATAAAAATCAGAAAAGGTAGTTATTCACGCGCGGCGGAACCCGTACCTCGACAGACAAATCGCCTTGATAAGACTCTTCAAACAGACGGTGGCGACCTTTTCCACCTCTACCTCTTCACCTACCACCAAGGAGGGAACCCCACCATCATCTTCCCGTTTCACCACCTTGCGCCGTTTGGCGCGCTTCGACGACGATGACGACGACGACGACGACTCTTCCGTATCATGGACAAACACCGGGACCAAGCCCTCACAGGTCGTCGTGTACGTCAATACGGGACGCAGCTGACGGGGTTGAGGACATGTATATCCTGTCGAGTAGTACGGCGGTTCGACCGAGGAGGAGGTGGGTTCCGCGAGGAGAGTATACGTCACGCGGACTGCGGAGGGAGAAAGTGTCAGCGACTGCAGAGCGGTACGAGGAGGGGGACGGACCTGGGATGTGGTGAATCTTGTTCGGCTCGAGGTGCATGGTGAGTGACTGAGGAATGTGGTCTTGCAAGAAAGAGGTAAAAGACGTGTCTTGTGGTTCATGATGCCATCCCCTATAATGGCGAGGAATGATTTGATTGATGGAGGTGCCCGACGCGTTCCCGTGGCGCGTCCTCATGTGAAACCCTTTCCCCTCATGTGACGGCACTCTTCCCGAGAGAATGGCTCACAAAATAAACAGCCGGGAGATATCGACGGTCGATTCTTGACTTGGAATGCTCAAACGTGGAACCCTTTCGTGGTTATCGATCACCCCGGACCCGTTTCATCCAAGCTGTCCTCCCGTCGCTCCATACTCCCGCTACTCTCCCGCGCATTCCAGTCCCTCAGAAAACCCCAAACTCCCGCGACATTCCCTTCTCCCTTTCACCGACGTGTCATACACTCGAGCATCAGCTTTTCCCTCCCAGCCGACGCTACTATGCCGCCCAAAGCCAAAAAGGCCGCATCTGCCGATGTGCCGAGTGGGACAACACGCAACGCGAAGAAATTCGCAGAGGACGTCGTTGAAGGCAACGTCGAGGGAGGGCAGGAATCCGTCGCGGCGGATGTCCCTGCGGAAGGCGACACCAAACGAAAACGAGGACGCGGCGCCAAACCCGCTTCAGAAAACACTAAACACAACGCCAAAGACGACTCTGACGCCACCACCGATGACGGCCCTTCCCAACCCCGCGCCAAGAAACCGCGGTCCAAGAAAAAACCTGACCCCTTCCACGCCGACACGCTCGCCGCCCACCCCGCTCGAATTGGCACCACCACTTCCCTGCCCATGACTCACCTCATTGGCGCACACACCTCGACCTCGGGTGGACCCGAGTACGCGCTCGTCAACGCCAGTGAATTGGGGGCAAATGCTTTGGCGATGTTTTTGAAGAACCAGAGGCGGTGGGAGAGTAAAGGGTTTGAAGAGGGCAGTGTGGATTGCTGGAAGTGGATGATGAAGGGGAGGGAAGAGGGAGGTGAGCTTTGTGGTTTCCGTGGGTTTTTGCTATGAGGGACTGATGCGCGTCGGTGGTCAGGTCTCGGGTATGATCCCGAGCATATTCTTCCGCATGGTTCGTATCTCATCAACCTCGGTCAACCCGACGAGTAGGTCTACGGGTACAAGATGATTGGCGTGAAACGTGCAGCTAACGATTAACACGGCAGAGCGAAACGAGAAACATCGTACAAGTGCTTCCTCGACGATCTCAAGCGATGTGAGCAGCTCGGGATCAAGTTATACAACTGGCAGTACGTGCGGTAGCATATACGCCTTGTAATTCGCGTGTATGCTGCTGACTCCACCTCCGACTAGTCCCGGATCCACCGTCGGCGCATGTACGAAATCTGAAGCGCTCAAGAGTGTCGCAGACTCGATTAACAGGGCTCACAAGGAGACGGAAAACGTCGTTTGCGTGATTGAGAACATGGCAAGGTACTCTCATTACCCTCCCTGACCCCCACGACTGACCTCACGTTCGGCGATAGGCGGGAGCGGGGAATGTTCTCGGGTCGACGTTTGAAGAGTTGGCGGAGATTATCGAGGGCGTGGAGAACAAGGATCGAGTGGGCGTGTGTATTGATACGTGTAGGTTGTTCGGTGCCGCTGGCGACACCATCCGCTCAATCCTATTTCCCGACGCCAGGTCACACCTTTGCGGCTGGATACGATCTCCGCACCAGGGAGACGTACGAAAAGACCATGGACGATTTCGAGAGGATAGTAGGGTTCAAGTATCTCAAGGGAATGCATTTGAATGATAGCCAGGGTGGTGGACTGGCGTGCCACAAGGATAGACACGAGAACATTGGGCTGTACGTTCCCGCGGCTGGATTCAATTCTTCGACCGCGTTTTTTTTCTTACCCTTTCCCCGGCGCAGCGGCGAAATCGGACTCGAATGTTTCCGCCTCATCGTCCGAGACCCTCGTCTCGCGCGCATACCACTCATCCTCGAGACCCCGACGTTTGAAGAGACCTCGGTATGGCGGCGGGAGATTGAGATCCTCTACGAGCTTCAACAAGTGGATGGGAGCGAGGAGAATGTGGCGAGCAAGTTGAAGGAGATGACGGAGGCTTGGAGGGTAGAGTTGGCGGAGATGAGGAGGATCAGTGGCAAGGGGCCCAAGGAGAAGAAGGCGCCGGCGAAGGGCAAGAAGGCAAAGAAGGGCGAGGACGACAACGACAACGAGGGTAGCCATGAGCCCGTGAAAGCTCCCAAGGCGAAAGCCAAACCGAAAAAGGTAGCTGCGAAACCAAAAGCTGTCGACAAGAAGCGAGGAAAGCCCGTAGAGGAGGAGCTCGAGCATGGCGAGGGAACGGATAGTTCGGAATTGACCGAGGAGGATGTATAAGGTTCACCCGTTGGATCTGCAAACTATGACGATATCGATACATGGTAAACCCGAGGATGATCTACAAGACCATGGGCGGCCGGTACTCGGGCTTAGGCCTGCTATGGAAAGCGGTCTAGGTGATCACCATCAGATATGCTTCCTGATATCCCCCGACTAAGTGCGTTTCGGAGGACCTGAAGGATCAACTAAGAGGCCAAATCCGGTCCTCTCTGCACGAAAAACCACGCGGCGGCAGGACAAGAATACACAAAGGAGGTCAAATAAAGGGAAAGGAGTCAGGGTCCTTTGGGCACAGAACTCGTGAGCTTGTGGAATGTGCATATACTTTAGACTATCCGTACGTCGTGTCTGTTCAATAATGCTCAGCTACTGCATAAACCTTTTCCTGTGCTTCCTCCCTGTCCTGTTCTCGAGGGCACGACCGATTTTTGAGCGCGTTTTTCTCAATGCTGGTAACGAAGGAGTCCCAAAGGTCAAGTTGGTGACCATTTGGTTTGGTAAGCACGATGCAATAGTCGGTTGAATCGGGGTTGATGGCAGCTGATCCCCGATTCTGCAATCTCCGGAACCAACGACGCCGTGTTGCCAGACAACAAACGAGCCCTCCCTTTGGACAAATACATCGCCAACCTCGACCATTTCGTCTCCTCACTCCTCGACCCGCGTTCCTCCTACCCCGTCCCCCCGACGTACGAGTTCTCTTTATCACTCCCCCGCCCATGGTCCAATCGATGCGGCCTAGAGCAACCGACCGACTAGACCTGGAACATACACGAAAGTGTCTTGCGGTTGGAAAGGCATGGAATGAGAGGACCTCGGGCGACGTCAAGACGCTCGATTTCTGGAAACTTCTTGTCGATGCAGCGGGAGGCGAGGCGAGCGACCACCTACGACCGTTCTTTGTCGACGGGGTCCACCTCGCGCCCACAGCTTACCGATTACTCTTTGATGAAGTTATGAGGATCATTCGCGCCGACTGGCACCATCTCAACCCCGACAAGATGAAGATGACATTCCCCAGGTACGATGGAGCCGCGGACAGCTGGGACTGGTATCACTCGCTTCCGCCGTCGAGACGCAAGCAGTGAGTGGCTCCGGGTCGGCGCGGCGCAGTTAGCGAGTCCGGCATACGAAGCGCATGTTATCGGATGTCATCGGTTGGCTTGATAACTCGCCAAGGAGTGGACCTCGTCCGTTGTAGTGCAATCACCCACAGGTCCAAGGATAGCCCGCGGTTCCGTCTCTAGGCCTTGTTATGCATATTGTCTACAACCGATCACGCATGCTATTTCACAACCTAAACCTGATCCTCGTTTATACACAACCTCCCCTGTACCGCTCCCCGCACACGAGAATCCCAATTATCAAAACCTCAAACACGTCAGCCGCTTCCCACTGACGGCACCGATCCAAGCGCCCTCCTCTCCATCTCTCCCCCACGCCAAGTTGTTCACCTCTCCGTTATCCGCCGTCCACGCCATATGAGGCTGCTTCTTGACGCTCGGTTTGGCGGGTGCAGACGCTGTGGGTGTGGCCTGAACGCCGGGCGTTTCAGTGTGTTTGACGGGCGGCTTTTCCGAGGCGGTACCCGAGGACTGGTCGGCGGATGAGCGTTTCGAGTTGAGGAGTGGCGCCGGAGACGAGGTGGTCGATGATACTGCCGAGGCCGGGTAGGGAAGGGAAGAAGTGAGGTCGTACAGTAGAAGCTGGGAGTCGTCACCTGTCATACGAGTTCGTTAGTACTTGTAAAGCGCGTATTAGCGAAAGGACTTGCCACAAGTAGCGACCCATCCACCTCCCCCGTGACTCGCTCGACTCTCGCATCCCCAGCCGACCGCGCTCAGCCCTTTTTGATGACCCAACAGCTCGGCCACAGGCACGCTCGGATTCCGCATGTCGAGGATGGAAGCCGAGGTATCCCCAAACCCAAAGATGGCGAGGTAGTGCTGTTCCCTCTGGGAGAATGAGATCCGCGCCAGCGGCTTATTCGGCAGACTTGTGGTGGTAGTAGAGGCGGTCGAGTCGGTTGTTTGATGCGAGCCACCGCCAGCGACGGACGTCATGGGCGGACTCGGAGCTTTCGCCAAGGGTGTTTCGTACAAGATGGTGGAGTGCTCCAACGCCCGAAGATCAAACGCACGCAAGCTTCCATCCGCACCGACACTGAGAAAGACGTCCTTGCTCATAGGGAGGAAACTGACGTCGTACACGGATCGATCGTGTGCTATCAACTGGGTAAGTGCGGTCGAGGTGGAGATGTCCCAGATGGTGCATGTGGTGTCTATGGACGACGTGATGAGTGATGACGGGGAGAAGGCGTTCCAGGAGAACGAGGTGAGTGGTGGGAGTTTGGTGGCAGGTGATTTGGACTGCAACGATCGTGGTTGGCGGTGAATCAACAGCTGAAGACAAAGGAAAGGCTTACATTGGAGAGTTTACTCCGCTCTTTCAACCTCCACGCCGGCTGATTCTCATCACTACTGTCCATGCTAAGCCTCGCCGCCTCATCTCTCCACGGGTTTTGCTCCCTGCCGTACCCCGAATCGGCCCGTCCGCCATCTCTCGCCCTTCGTGATGGCGGAGGAACCTCCCAGTCCTCTTGCAGTTCCCATATCCTCAATAAATCCCCCGTCGTCGCAAGCAACTCGCTATCACCACCCCCAGCATCACCCGACAACGACCCTTTCCCACGATGTGTCGGCGTCGAAGTGAGCGGATTCACGGGCTCAAATCCAATCTTCGTAGGTGGGTACGCGTGGGAAGCAGTCGTGAGAACGCGAAAGTCGTCGTCTTTGAGCGACGAGGAAGAAGCACTGTTGGCTTGGATGATGTGGATTTTGTTGGTGGCCGAGGAGGAGATGAACGAGGTTAGTGCGATGCGCGGCGTGGCGTGACTTGGGGATTGGGAAAACGCGACGCCGTAGAGGTTGACTGTCGTCCAAGGATCAGCAATTGGTGAGGGTGCTTCACAAACGGGAGACTCACAAGGCGCATCGTAGTACAGGGTATCGGGGAGTGAGCGACGTGATGTACGCCGCTCGGGGCTGAAACGGTAGTCCTCGTACATGCTTGGGGCAGATGGGGAGAGGGGGAGAGGGGGAAACGGCCGAGGTGATTTCAAGAGAAGAGACGGGTTATAAGTGAATGCGATCAACCAACCTCACGTGATGACGTGTTTCACTTAGCGCCTATCCTCCTATGCCAGTCAACCCCGTCCGCTTTCCCTCGGGGACAGGCAATCTCATCACATATGGTCTTCGGATCAGCGATCCTGAAGAGGAGGGAAGAAGCAAACAGACGGTTGGAGGCGAAGAGTTGGCGGACTCTTCTACCTCGATGAATATGAATGGAAGCTCGCACGCAGCAGTGCGATCATCGTGCCCCAGAAGAGGAGATACTTGAATGCGGATCCCCACTGGATGAGAAGGCTGGATCATGCATATGGCTTATGGAATCACACAGAAGATGAGACGGCAGCACACAGCTTGGACACTAGTCATGATCACATATAGGTGAGGCTACGGCCCGTACAAGGAGGTTCAGCGCGTTGGCGCAACTTGGCACGGAGGCAAGGCGCCGAAAGGTTTCGTTGATCCGTCGCCGACCGCGATCGTAAGATTCGAATTTGGTCTTCTCTCAGACAGGAGTCATTATTATGGATAACTAGTTTCGCATCCGACTCTAAATGGCGAAGACAGAATTGAGTAAAAGGTTGTATGTGTTGGAAGTGTCGAATGACTGATGCTGTGAACGCCAGCGCGCAGGATGTTGAATGCAGAGTCTGGGTGGGGCCTTACGCAAAGTATGACGCAGGCAGTCGTGTCATAAAGCTATGGCAGCTATGGCGCACAGATTACTGATCTGCGCCTGTCAGATCCCGGAGGGGTTGGTAGTATGCCTCCCTACTCTCCGACTTTCCGCGTTTCCGACCGTCACTCGAGGAGGCCTCGATGGCTGTAGCACCGACGCTATTGAGTAGAGTGCACTTCGATCCGCTTCTCGGCCCCGCCTCCTCGGAAAGTGCACAGGACTTCGGCGCAACCAAGTGCTCCTCATCAAGCATACCCTCTGCCGCCCAAGAGTGGCTACTCCTACCGACTGCGCTCGCCCTGCCAAACGGATCGGGCCCAAGGTCGTAAGGCCTGGAGAAAGGCAAAGAAAGCTCCTGAAAAGAATCCCACAGCGGTATACCCGACCACTCTCTGTCTGGAATCTGTCGAGCTCGCATTCTCTCCGAGACTAATCGCCATTCTCTTTCGGAAGGGTTTTCGGTACCGGGAGGAGCTAGTCCCGGGCCATATCTGAGCTGTCCGAGAAGCCGGTCCATGGTATGCTCCAAGTCCTCGAGTCTATCCAAGGAGATATTCTTGCCGAAAAGGTGAGCTGCCTTTCGGAGATCGTTCATGTGCGCCACTACCTCGTCCTGACTTGAAGCTCGTAGTCCCGGATGATCCGTGTATCTGCTCTGTGACAAGACTTGAAGATCTTTCCGTTTCCGTTCCAGAGATCGAGGTAATTGTGGTGACTCCGAAATAGCCCTTCCTGGAGAAGCACTAGCATCTCTCTGCACTTCGGCGACATTCTCTTGCACAGGAGCAGCTGGCACTCAACTCGGGGCAAGAGAACCGGCGGAGTGAAGGCAGTCAAGCGCGCCCCGGGGTCTCGGTTGGGCCCTTGGTTTCCAGAGTAGATCTGAAGGTCGGAAGGCAGCCAGCATCATGGCAACCTCCGCCGCCATCAAGCGCCGTACGAGGATCGTACGGCGCTCCCGTCAGACACCCTTGTTTCTGAAATAAACGCCTTCCAGAGTTCAGGGTGCGTTGTCCGATCTTCTGAGCAGTCCTGATGATGGTCCCGTTACGAGGGGAGGAAGGTGATCCTCGGGGAGACGAATGGACACTCTTGCTAGGTGTTGATGGGGCGGACCTTTTGAAGAAACGGATTCCTTTTGGCGTGGTAGGTGGAGTAGAAGCCTGTAAAGAAGACGGCAAACCTATTGTGCGTGACCAGGGGAACACCATCAATGAACAACCCATCATCGCTCGCTTTGATCAGATTGGCTCGTGACTCACCAGTGTCACCCACGACTGCCTTCACTTCCATCGTTTGAGAAAAGCCACAGCACGCCGACTGATCACCCAAGGAGTATCCACCACTCTCGACTCGAACTTGTTTTCCCGCAGTCAACCGGACCATACCCTTTGCTTCTGTTCGTTCGTCCTCTTCCAGCTGTTTCGTAGCGCTGTGTGATATCGGGTCAATACGTTGCTTGGTAGAGAAGAGGTATCACTTTCGTCCGTGTTCGAGGATTCCAAACGCACATGGCTAACCTCTGGATGTTTCGCTGACATCTCCACCCGCTTCGCAACAAAAGGGATATCGCTGTACACCAAGTCCATGACCGCTGGGAGAGTCGGAGACGATTGACAGGACGTGAGTAGCGAGTGGAGTCTATACGCGATCTGGGGGGGTTGGATTGACCTCGAAGGAAGCCGAGCAGCAAGAAGGTGATGTGGCTGCCTTGATGACTAGTGACTTCGTCAAGTCGGGCAAGTCTGTCTGACCACCGCTTCGTTATCAGACGGTAGCGTCCTTGGCCGCACTGTAAGTCGGGTTCTTGCGACAGCAACAATCGCAGGCGACAGAGTGCTGATGGCGATCCAAAGAGAATTGGGAAATCATGACCCTCCTCGGCATGATAACAACCACAATCGAGTCAAAGGAGTGCGCCGATCGTCCTTCAGGGGGTTGGCCAGCGCATCTACGTGCGATGTTGCTTCCGAGACAACCTGAAACGCTGCATGTGTTGATGACAAGGAGTATCCTCTCTACAACACGAGTCCAGAAGATGGCATCCCGACATACATCTAGCTACAACATGCCCTCGATGCACGCCCTGCCCCTTCTTAAAACCTCGAACAACGAGCTTTACGTGCGCGTATGCAAATCCGCAGCAGGCTTTGAGCGTGAATTACTCTTTACAAAGCTGTATCGCGCGCCGGCGCATAATCAGTATCTCAAGGCGAACGCAGGTTGTAAAAGTTTCTAAACCTACTTTTTACCCATCAAATGAGCAGACTGCTTGTGCCTGGCAAGGACCCTCTCAATCGCGTCCATACCCTTCTCCAACTGGTCTTTCGGTGGCCCAAAAGAAAGTCGCACAAAGTGATGGCAAGGGGAGTGGAAGAGATCGCGCTGAGGGGCAGGATGGTCGATATCAGTATGTGAACGGAATCATCAGATATAGCCTTTACCTACCCGTTTAGCAGGATTGATGTCGAAGAAGATGCCAGGAACACAGATCGCTTTTTCCTAAAGTGGAGAAGAAGGACTCAGGGGATGAAGCCTATAGCGAGCAAGAGACCCTACCTTTAGCAATTCCTCGAAAAAGACCAAACCATTGTTGATTGGCTCCTCCAGTGCAGAGAGGTCCAACCATATGTAAAAAGTCGCCCTGAGCCGTCGGCAGGTTCAGCGACACCGCCCTTAATCGAACCCGTCGCCGAATGCTTACTGCGGAGGTACTCTTACTTCCAATCCCATCTTCTGCAATCGCATGAGGGCGTAATCTCTTTTTTCGCGGAAAGCCTTTTGCAACGAGATGATATCCTGCTTGACGCGTTCACTTTCCAGTAGCGGAAGTGCGGCGACCTGCAATACGTGAGAGGCGCCTCCGTCGAGGAAACTTCCGGACTGTCCGACTGCAGAGATGACGCTCTTGGGCCCGACAACCCAAGCGACTCGCCAGCCAGGAAGACTGCGACGGCGAGAGGTCAGCGGGCAGAGGAGATGATAAAGGCTCACCGAGACTCACCGCCAGCCCTTGGTCAAGCCATTAATGATGATCACTGGATCCTCTTCGACATCCTCTACGTATCTTGCAGCACTAAGCGTTGTTCCGAGGTCTTTGGGATCGTCCGGGTATTGGTACCTGTGTTCAAACGTATCTTCAGCCAAGAGACTAAACGAAAGGTTGCGCAACACTTGCCAACTATAGAACTCGTCCATGATCAGGGTAACTTTATCCCGACTGAGATGTACCAGCTCTTCAAGATCTTTCCCGGCTATGGCTTGACCAGTTGGGTTTCTCGCTATACGCGTGAGGAGTCTTAGCTACGACCCGCGACGCGAATATTCTTCAAGACGTACGGTTGCTAGCCACAATGACACTCAAAGACATATCCTGCATTTCCTTTTTCAGCGTATCGATATGCAGCTTGTACTTGTCCTCGACCGACAAAGCCGAAGGCACGGGGACGAGATTCTTGAAAACAGACAGCACTTCAGAGTACGTCGTATACCTTGACAAAAGGAAATCGCGGTCAATGCCTGTCACTGCAAACAACGACCCGCATCAAAGACTCACTCGGGAATTTGATACCCCGTGTACACCTCGCCTATGACCGCCGCTACTCTCGCCATGCCCGCTCTCCCACCAGGCGTGATGCACACGTTCTCATACGTGTACTGCGATTTCATTCCCTTTCGGTAAAGCTCGTTGTAATGGTCGGCGACAGCTTGTCGAAGCTCCTTGACGCCCGTGGTTGGTGCGTATTCGTTTACGGAATCTCCCCATTGCGCCAGATCGATGTTGCGTATTCTCGGGGGTCCATCGGGGAGGTCACCTGTCTCCGGGGCGCCTTGGCCCATGTTTGCCCATTCGGGGTTGTCATAGGAGAAGCCGTTTGCTGACGGAAGGGGAGATTTAGCGAGGCGGCAGTCAGGGCGTTTCCCCTCGGGGATCGCAATTGCTCACCCTGGGCTCGATCCTGCACCAGATTCGGACACTCGTAAGTTTCTGGCTGCTGATACGGCCAAAAAGGGAAGACTTGCCGTGCAATAGATGACACCTGTCGCTCCCGGATGAACCTTTCGATACGGCAGTTGAGCGATGCAACGTCATTTCACAGCCGAATGAGACTCCTCACAATCCCTGGAATGGCTTCCTCTTGGTGTTTCTAGTGGCAAGCGCAGACGGTCAGCCTGGGACTCTTTCACGCAACGCAGCAAGACCTACCGTGTTGCCTGCATAGCTTCGAAGAATCTATCATAAGGTCATTCAGGATATCAGCATCGCCACCACAAGCGATGAACGCGCCGTAACAGCCCAACCCATCGCATGGCCGCATTCGCTAACAGAACTCACCTGATGAGCCTCGGAACTAGCCTCGGATGTCATCTTTGTCGTCAAAGACGACAGTTCTTTGGTGACGTTTTGTACGGCATCCACGGCCGCTTGCCGTCCCGTGTCGAGGTATTGTTGAAACTTGCTGGAAGCCATTTCACGGTTGGGAGGCAGAGTCAGAGGTGGCGTCAAAGGACGCGTTCGTGCTATGTTTCCAAACGGGAGTGTATCGAGGGATCCCGAGGTGTATCTATCGACCCGTCCTCGAGTCTTGATAGCTATCGTAACATTTTCAAGAGCTTGTTGTTTTACATACGTCATGAGCCATTAATTCTGGGTGGAGGCGCGGAAAGCTAAAAATAAGCCCAACAACCATGGATAGGCCACTATGTATGGGCTTGCTGCAGACTCGGACAGTATCCATGACAATGACCACGGCCATATACAACCACACTCCCACACACCCTACTTCCTTCCCTTGCCAGCCGGCTTCCCCCTGCCCCTCCCCCTCGCCGAATTCCTCCCCCTCCCACCGCCAGCCGTCCCCCGTTCTTTTGCCAGCTCCCATTTCTGGTTCCTCCTCCCTCTCTCCTTTTCCTTGACCTTTTTCCGCTCCGCCTTGGACTCGTATGCGCGGTAGTCGGAGGCGATGTGGTTCTTGGAGGAGGTGTTGGTACGGGCAGACGGGAAGCCGAGGGAGATTGATTTTTTCGTAGAGGCGGTGTTGTTGGCGGTCGAGAGGGCTCTCTTTTGTTGTTTCCGGGAAGAGGCAGGCATGAGGGGTACCGTGCGACGTTTTGTCGATGTTGTTTCATCCGCCTCATCGTCGTCGTCATCCCGAGCCTTTCGTTTCCTAGTCCCCTCGACGAGTCCAAGATCCTCTTCGAAATCATCCGTAATCGTCACCAATGCCTGCTGAACACCCTCTTCATCCTCATACTCGACTTCCTCTCCCTCATCCTCGTCGTTTGAATCTGCATCATCCATCGACGTGGCTTTCCCTTTACCCTTGTTGTCCGCAGGAGTAGTGGTGTTATCGCCTCCGTCGTCCTCGGGGTCCGAAAAGATCCCTTCGTCCCTGTCTTCATCTGGTAGGTCGTCGAGACCCATCGCTCGTCGAACAGAGATAAAGTTTTCCCTCGCACGGGTCTTCAAGTCTTCCCTTGCCTATAAGGTTTCGCGAAACCCACGCACGGCGTTAGATCACATTGTGGATACTGCGGAGAAAGAGAGGAACATACCTGCCGCCTCTGCGCCAAATGATCCTCATGAGCCTTCTTCTTCGCTCGTTCCCTCTTCTCCTCCACCTTTGCCTTCTTACGCTTCGAGAACCCCGTCAAATACTCTCGACGTGCATCATCGTTGAAGACGACCTTTTCGACGGCCGGTTCACCCTTGCGCTGGAGACGGGCGCGGCGGATGTAGGTTGCACCTTCGGTTAGGAGGGCGGTGTTTGACTTGGGTTGGGGTTTGCGGGATGACATGGTGGTGGCGGTAGTGGGCGCGATGAAGAAGGGGATGACAAGGGGAAAGTGTAACAGTAGAATATCTACCGTACCTAGATGAAACCGACTCCGACCGGCGGGAAATCCTGATTGTTTACTTTGTCGGTTGTTGAAAAATGATGTATCACGCGTCCATGACGGCGTCGATCCATGATATCGCTCGATCGGATAGGAATGTCCTGTTGATGATCTAATCGGTATTCATCCTTCTTCCCCTCTCCTCCTAGGACACCTAGAACAATGTCCGCCTAGAGATCTGCCATCCGACAACCACAATTGTTGCGACTTCGGCACAGCCACGGATTCACAGCAAGACGAAACCTGGGGGATACACGTCGTAGAAAGAGCGATTTATCGGGATTAGGAGAAGCTGCGTGATGGCGTTGCGATACCAGGCCTTGCGGTGTGGGGCAGTCAATGGATACGTGGGGAATGGGTTCGCCCGTCCGTCGGTTGGTGGGCGGATGGCGATGACCATATCGGCGAGGATCAGTGGGCAGATCGGTGGGACAGTTGGGGAGCGGCGGTTCATGTGCAAAGGTATGTACCAGAGAGGGACTGACCAGGGTTGGAATACCGGGACGCTCATGTCGACGGGCGACATCCCGCAAACAGCCTCAATACGGAGAAGCACATGGACGAGTCGAGGCAAGAACCAGGAAACATATACCCCAGCACGTGCAACGCCAATCTCACTCCCAACGGTTCGACAAATACCAAGCCTTGCCAATCCCTTGATGATGCCTGTGCGGCCGGCGACGTGGTACCTTTCTCGGAGGTGGAATCATTCGTCTGCATCGACGCGGATACGAGACACGGTGGGCGTCGAAAAGACAATATCGCCAGGACATGCTCCTTCTCGCAAGACTCTGACGGCAACTCCACCAAACCTCACGAATACTCCCGCAGTCGTACTCCCAGATCCTAGTGGCAAAGGGGACTCTCCCGCTGTCGGCCTGCGTGCCCGGTTCGTCCGTGTCTTTGCTTTGGCTCCGGCAAAGGACGGTAACGCGGGGGATAGCACGAATAGCTCGATTCGAAAGTTGATGGATTTGGCGAGGCCGGAGAGGAAGCAGCTTACGACCGCGATTGCTTTGGTAGGTCCCTCCTTCGTTCTATCTGCTTACCCGAAGAAATCGTGGACGCTGAATCTTCCGGTGCAATCAGCTCTTCATCTCAAGCGGCGTCTCCATGCTCGTCCCCCTCACCATCGGGAAACTTATCGATTTCTTCTCCTCTCCTGCACACGAGACGTTTTTCGGATGGTCCTTTCCCGTCGCCGCGGCAGGATTGGCAGCGACGTTTTGTATAGGCGCTGCGGCGAATGCGGGAAGGGCGATTTTGATGAGGCTTAGTGGGCAGAGGATCATTGCGCGCGTCAGGTGCGTATCTGGTGATGCGGTCCTGGAGGGTTTGTGTGGCGCATTGGCTGATTATGTTTTGCGCGGGACAGGAATGAAGCGTATCTATCGACTCTGAAGCAGGAGCCCGAGTTTGCGGACAAGGGTGCGGGGGATATCGTTAGTCGGCTTAGTGTGGATACGAGTATCGTCGGGGATTCGGTGACGTCGAATCTGAGTGATGGGTTGAGGTGAGTGGCCCCTCCTGGAGGTAGCGCATCGGAATTCTGACTATCCGGTCGTTTGTAGGGCCATTATATCTGCCGTTGTCGGTGGTGCGTCTCTCACACCTCGGTGTCGTGGACGTCTCATGCTGATCACTCTTGCGTCATCATGATAGTCGCCGCAATGGTCTATATCTCAGCCAAGTTGACCATGGTCATGCTCGCTGTTGTTCCGCCCGTCTCTATTGGAGCCGTCATCTACGGTCGATACCTCCGGAAATTGTCCAATCAGACACAAGAGGCATTGGGGGACATGTCCAAAGTACGCCCGCAGCTCCTCATTGCTCGAAATGTCATCCTGACCCATATGATCGCATTTCCGCGCAGACCGCTGAGGAAAAGCTCAACGCCTTCAAGACGGTGGCGGCATTCAACGCACAGGCGCTAGAGGGTTCCCGGTTCTCGCACAAGGTGGACAAGGTGTTTCAGCTGGCGAAAAAGGAGGCTATTGCCTCGGGAATCTTTTTCGGTGGATCGGGGCTTACAGGTAATTTGACAATGTTGTGTTTGTTGGGATACGGTGAGTTGCAAGAAGGAATGGGGTGAATTATGCGGGTTCTAATTGGACGATTGTGCAGGTGGTCACCTCGTTTCGCGAGGGGAAATTACTGTCGGAGAGTTGACCAGTTTGCTGATTTACACTGGGTACGTTGCGCTGTCTGGTACCCTACGTCGGCTCATCGCCCTTGCATCATAGATACGTTGGAGGCTCTGTTTCCGGTCTTACCGGATTCTGGACCGGTCTCATGAAGGGCGTCGGAGCCGGTTCCCGTGTATTTGACCTACTAGACCGAAAATCTGCGATTCCGCTCTCGGTCGGCAAGTTTTGTCCACAGGAGCGGAATGGACCTATTCGACTCGAGAACGTTTCGTTTAGGTATCCCAGTAGGAAAGAAGTGGGCGTGTTGAACGGCGTGAATCTGGATATTGAGGTGGGGACTTCAATGGCTATTTGGTGAGCGTTGCGGAGACTTTCTGCACCGACACGGAATTTATGCGTCATGTCACCTCAGCGGCCCGAGTGGTAGTGGAAAGTCCTCCATCCAAGCCTTGCTGTGTCGATTCTACGATCCCAACGAAGGCCGTGTATTGTTTGATGGCGAAGGTGAGTCGCTTGGAGACCCTGCGCGCGCGCGCACTGAGTACATGTTGCAGACATCCGTGACCTTACCGTCGAATCCTGGAGATCGCGTATAGGTGTCGTTTCGCAGGACCCGACACTCTTGTAAGTCATTTCGCCGTGATGCCCTGTGGCACCAGTTGACCCCCTTGGCATTTTCAAGCACGGGGAGCGTACATGACAATATTGCGTACGGTATTCCAGATACAACGCGCGAAGACGTGGAAGAAGCGGCCAGAATGGCGAATTGTGAATTTATTTGGCAGCTTCCTCAAGGGTTCGATACGCAGAGTATGTTGGAGTGATTTCTAGTCGCAGATCCCGGGCTAATGAGTTTCTCATTCTTGCGCAGTCGGCAAAGCCAGTCTGTCCGGCGGTCAAAAGCAGAGGAGTGAGTCGAGTGAGATGCCGCGACTCGCGATCACAATGCTAACAAAGTCTCGTCTCCAGTCGCAATCGCTCGAGCCCTCGTCAGAAAACCTAGCATTCTGCTTCTCGATGAAGCCACATCAGCTCTCGACAGCACTAGTGAACACGCCGTCAACTCGGCGATCGATCACATCATCCACAGCCAGCAGATCACCGTGATACTCGTCGCTCATCGACTGTCATCGATCGCTCGTGCGGAACGAGTCGTAGTTTTGGAAGCTGGAAAAATCACCGAGGAAGGAACATATGCCGAGCTTAGTCGGCGAGAAGGGGGTCGGTTCAGGAGTCTGATGGCTGCCCAGCTGGCACTGGAAAAGACCAAGCCCGGTCAAAAGGTGAAAGTGGACAATCGGAAAGCCAGGGTGGCAGGCGTGACAGAATCCGAGGCGTCGATTGACGATCCCAAGGTTAATTGAAGGGAGTGAACGGCGCATGAGCATAAGATTGAGAGGGAAAGGCACACGGGTTGTAGCATATCACAACGGACCGATTGATCACAACTATACATCTGCAACCTCTATCACCCGGCTCATGCAGCGGTCCTAGGTTGCTTCAGGCAAAGTTTGTGGAAGTACAGAACTCGTACATAGGGCAGGGAAGCGTATATCAACAAAGGGTGCACGTCTCAAGCTACTTGATCGTGGATAAAGGAAGCGAGTTCCTTAAAAGGCCGGATGGCTGATAAGCTGCCCCTATATATGGTACCTCACCACAGCTTGTTATGCCTTTATCCTTGCTTCCAGCTTGGGGAACGAATCTCGTTGGCCTACCCTCAACGACCTATCCTTTGCTATTTCTCTCATTTCGACATGGCTTCTCAGTTTCAAGATGCGATTGTTCTCTTTGTAAGCCTCACCGAATGGGCCATTGACTGCCCGTATTGACGATAATTTCTCACAGGGAGACTCACTCACGCAAGCATGGGGAGAAGGCTCTTTGGCTCAACTCAGGTCCGGTGCGTTTTTACAGGTTGCGTCACAGCCCGGTTTTGCTTAGCCCACCTTCCTCCAAAGGTGTACATAAGAAAGATGGACGTTTTGAACAGGGGATTTGGAGGATACACTACGAAATGGTATGTCCTCAGTCTTGGCTCACGACATCGATGTTCCCGGCTAGAGCAACTTTTCCCCGCAGGTGTCTTCCTCTTTACAGCAAGATCTTTGCAAAGAAGGACGTGCAGAAAAGGTGACCTCCCGTAAAACTCGTGACAATCTGGTTCGGTATGTAGAAACTCTAACACTCTTCTGCATCTAGCAAACCGATACCCCACCCCCATAGGCAGTAACGATGCATGTACCCCTGGCTGCGCGCAAGCCGTGCCACTTGAGAGATACGTCGAGAATCTCAACCACTACGTCTCATCCCTCGTCGAGCCTACATCGGATTATCATCAACCAGGAGCACGCGTCATTCTCATCACCCCGCCTCCCCATGTCCGCGCGATGCAGTTGGAGCAGCCCTCGCCTCCCTACATTGCCAAGGAAGACCAGGGCAAAGAGCGGAACCTCGAGCATACTTGCAAGTACAAAGACGCGTGCCTAGCTGTGGGCAAAGAGTGGACTGCGAAATCGGACGGAAAGGTTCAGGTTATTGACATCTGGACGGCTCTAGTCGAAGCGGCCGGTGGAGAACACGATGATAAGCTCCGCCCGTTCTTTACCGAAGGACTTGATCTCACGCCAAAGGGGTATCGCATACTCTTCGACAAGATGATGCAGACGATCATCTCTTCCGGTTGGGATGACCTAAACCCAACCAACATGAAGTTGACGGTTCCTAGGTATGTGGCTGGAAAGAAAGAGTGGCAATGGTGCAGCGTTCCTCCTATGTTAGCTGGGGGCTCGTGAATTCCCTACTTCTGTACCTTGTTCTCTTATAAACGAATGGAAAATTGATCAGTTGATGGACATTGCCCATCGAATGACCTACTGGAACCAGCGTGGGCTAGATGTCGCATGACTAGGGAACATGCTTGTTTGAAGGGGACCAAGCAGGTATCCAAGCTTCACTGGTCCAAGCGATAGTCCGTCGCAATTTGGCATTCACATGAGGGAGTGAGAGCGCGTTATCCGCGTCGCGCCATGATCGAGCTTTCAAGCCTCCACTCCACGCGTTTCTTTCGGAGACCTTGCTTCGGTTCCTGGTCCACCTTACGCTCCAGCTACTCTGTTGCCACGCATATCGGGCGAGCTGACTGCCATGCCGATGTAAAATGTCTACATCTCTTCATCATCATCATACTCAACAAGAGCCATCGGAAAGGACGCCACTCGACGCCTGATCGCGCAGTCCTAGGCAACAGGTCGCGTATCCCGTCAATATGTCGAAACGAGGAGGTGGCGGCGGTGGAGGGCGCAACCCAATCTTCGGGTTGACCGGTAGCATGGGCAAGCGCGGTGGACGAGGTGGTTCCAACACTAGATATACCGGTCGAAGAGGCGGTGCGAAAAGGACGGGTGGAAACGCGAATGAAGGGAATGCAGGGGATGCGGTTCTTGATCGCACGGATGATGGAACGGCAGCTCAGGAGCGGTATGAAGAGGTTGCCGCCATGGATGAAGTCGATGAAAAGTTTGGGTTCTGGCGGTTTGATAGTGGTAAAGTCGATGGCGAGGTGAAGACTGGGTGGCTCGTCAACATGCATCAGGTGAGATTTACCCTTTGCATTGCTCTGCCAGGATGCTAATACCTTGTCGCTAGACACTGCTCAAATCGGAAACATGCGCTGGTGGGCTGGCCGCGGTAGATTACTACTTTATCCAGGGCGATGGGGGCATGTTCAAGGCGACCATTGCGTTCGAGCCATACTTTTACGTGGTTTGCAAGGTATGTTCCGTTTCGCGATACCCATTAGCCAGCGTTGATCAGGTCCTTGCAGCCCGGAACGGAAAGCACGGTCGAAGAATGGCTCATGAAAAAGTATGAAGGCCTGCTCATACGAGTTGACAGAATCAAAAGGTGGGATCTCTCTATCCCCAACCATCTACTCTCGGCTCCCCCAGTCCATCTCCGCCTCAAATTTCACAATACGCAAGATCTTCAGAACGTTCGTCGAGAACTTGCCTCACTCGCTCGAATAAATTCGTCAAAGCTCGAAGCGATGAGCGCATACGCCGATGTCGTCAACGGATTCGAGAATGGCCAGGGACTCGATGGCGATGACGGTGGCATGGCCTCGATGGCGATTGGGATGGACGACGAGGAGGGCATGAATGGGTTTGGGGGGAGAGCGGGTACCGAGGGAGGTCGCCCGGATCGCAGGGGCAAGGGTAAGGACAAGGATCCCAGTGAATGCGTGATGGATTTGCGGGAACACGACATCAACTATTACTTGCGGGTGGCTATCGATCTGAGTGAGTCAAGGTGTATTTGGATCTGGTGGGCACTACTGATGCCTTGCCTCAGGCGTCCGAGTCGGTTTGTGGTATACTGTGAAATCCCAAGGAGGAACGATATCGCTCGCGCTCATACCCGAACGAGTCAAGCGAGCCGAACCGGTCGTTATGGCCTACGATATCGAAACATCCAAACAGCCGCTCAAATTTCCCGATCAGTTGACCGATCAGATCATGATGATTTCATACATGATTGACGGAAAGGGATTCTTGATCACGAATAGGGAAATTGTTAGTGAAGACATTGAGGACTTTGCATACTCACCCAAGGAGGAGTTTGGAGGCGAGTTTACGGTGTTTAATGAAGCGGATGAGGTGAGTCGTCAGGGCGTCGTCTTCCAAGGACTTGGCTTATGCTCGTTGGTCTAGGCCGCGGTGATACGCAAATGGTTCAAGCACATCCAAGACTGCAAACCAACAGTCATGGTTACCTATAACGGTGACAGTTTCGATTTTCCATTCGTGGAAGCAAGATCACAGATTCATGGCATCGACATGTACACCGAGACGGGGTTCAAGCGCGACAAGGAAGATGAGTTCAAGAGCAGGAGTTGCGCTCACATGGACTGCTTCCGGTAAGCGTGACTGAACAACATGCTTGACAGATTAGCTGACTGCCATTACTCCTAGTTGGGTCAAGCGAGATTCGTATCTTCCCCAAGGCAGTCAGGGTTTGAAAGCTGTCACGGCGGCGAAGTTGGGCTATAGTCCGATTGATCTGGATCCCGAACTCATGACTCCGTACGTCTCGCGCTCGACTTTGCCGACCGCACCAACTGATCCCTCTTCCACGTTACCTTAGATATGCGATTGAACAACCATCTGTTCTCGCTCAATACTCCGTGTCCGATGCCGTTGCGACGTATTACCTCTACATGAAATACGTTCACCCTTTCGTATTCTCGCTCTGCAATATCATTCCGCTGAACCCGGATGAGGTTCTGCGAAAGGGTAGTGGAACACTCTGCGAAACGTTGTTGATGGTATGTTGCAAAATCTCTGCGTAATCGGAAGCTTCTGACCTTCGCGGTTGTAGGTTGAAGCATATCAAGGCAGCATTATGATGCCAAATCGACATGAAGAGTCTCATGGTGCGACCTATGAAGGTCATCTCCTTGCCGCCGAGACGTATGTCGGCGGTCACGTGGAAGCACTGGAAGCAGGCGTCTTCCGAGCCGACATTCCGACGCAGTTCAAGGTCGTTCCCAGCGCTATGCAAAGCTTGATCAACGATCTCGACGATGCCTTGCGATTCAGTATCGTGGAAGAAGGCGGCCACAAAATGGAAGACATTGCAAACTACGATGAAGTAAAAGATCAGATCCAAGAAGCTCTGGAAATCATGCGCGATGAACCGAACCGATTCGACAAGCCGCTGATCTACCATTTGGATGTCGCGGCCATGTATCCGAATATCATGTTGTCAAATCGACTGCAGCCGGATTCGGTAAAGGAAGAAGCGGCCTGCGCTGTTTGCGACTATAACAGGGTTGACAAGGAATGCGATCGACGCATGGTGTGGTCCTGGCGTGGAGATTACTTTCCAGCGAAACGAGACGAGTACAACATGATCAAGCACGCATTGGATCAAGAGACTTTTCCCGGGAAATGGCCCAACTCGCCTCGGCGAAGGTTCAATGAACTGCCTGCTGGCGAGCAATCGGCTTTGATTCACAAGCGACTCGGGGACTACTCGAGAAAGGTCTACCGGAAAACGCACGAGACCAAAGTAGTCGACCGGACCGCCATCATCTGCCAAAGGGAGAACCCATTCTACATTGACACCGTTCGAGCTTTCCGAGATCGACGGTACGAATATAAAGGTAAACACAAGTCGGCGAAAAAGGATCTCGACAATGCGCTTGCAGGAAAGCTGCCCATCACCGAGGTCGACGAAGCAAAGAAGATGATCGTCTTGTATGATTCGCTTCAACTTGCGCACAAGTGTATCCTGAACTCCTTCTACGGCTACGTCATGCGAAAGGGCGCTCGATGGTACTCGATGGAGATGGCGGGTATCACCTGCCTTACCGGCGCGAAGATTATTCAGATGGCAAGACAGCTCGTGGAACAAATCGGTCGACCACTGGAACTGGATACTGACGGTATTTGGTGCATGTTACCCGGCACGTTCCCCGAGGATTTCGACTTCAAGCTCAAGTCGGGCAAGAAGTTCCGGGTGTCATATCCGTGTACCATGCTCAACCACCTTGTCCATGCGCAATTCACCAATCACCAATACCACGATCTCAACCCAGAATCGGGCGAGTATGGGATAAGAAAGGAGAACAGTATCTTTTTCGAATTGGATGGACCGTACAAGGCCATGATTCTGCCTTCTTCCAAAGAAGAAGACAAACTCCTGAAGAAACGATACGCGGTATTTAATTTTGACAATTCGCTAGCGGAACTCAAAGGGTTCGAAGTCAAACGACGAGGAGAGTTGCAGCTTATCAAAAAGTTCCAGACGCAAATTTTCGACAAGTTTTTGCTCGGAAACACGACGGAAGAGTGTTACGCAGAAGTCGCCAAGGTGGCCGATCAGTGGCTCGACATTCTGCAAAGCAGAGCCTCGAGTCTGGATGATGACGAGCTCGTCGCACTCGTTGCCGAAAACAGAAGCATGTCGAAAACGCTAGCTGAATATGGCAGCCAAAAGTCGACTTCTATCAGCACAGCTCGACGACTCGCCGAGTTCCTGGGCGAACAGATGGTCAAAGACAAGGGGCTTGCTTGTAAATTTATCATCTCCACCAAACCGCTCGGAGCACCTGTCACAGAGCGAGCTGTGCCAGTAGCCATCTTTGAAGCCGAAGAGGGTGTGAAGCAATATTTCCTGAAGAAATGGCTCAAGGACAACAGCTTGGACGACTTTGACTTGCGGGCCATCCTCGATTGGGGCTACTATGAAGAGCGGCTGGGTTCTGTCATTCAGAAGCTCATCACCATTCCTGCTGCCTTGCAAAAGGTCAACAACCCAGTCCCGCGAATCCGGCATCCGGACTGGTTACACAAACGGGTGATGGCCAAGGAGGACAAGTTCCGTCAACATAAACTGACAGACATGTTTACCAAGACGCAAGCCAAGGAAGTCTCGGGCGACATCGAAGACTTTGGTGACTCGGGGAGCAAGACTTCAATTTTCGGTCGTCGGATGGCAGTGAACAAGAAGAAGAAGCAGATTGACGAGGAGCCAGAGGTGGAAGAAATACCCCCTGATCCCACAGTGGATTATCCGGGATGGTTACGCTGCATGAAGAAAGTCTGGAAAGCCAGGAGATCTGCTCAAGCTAAACAAAGTAAATCGTCAGCGGTTATGGCATCTCGCTCCAAAGTGCCGATCAAGGCCATGTTCCAGCAACAGTCGTTCGGCATGTCCAACAGTCAATGGGACGTCGTACAATTCTCGCCTACAAACCGACCTGGCGAGTTTAGACTATGGCTTGCAATCAACTCGAGCTTTCAATGCGTCAAGCTGCGTATCCCCAGAGAATTCTACCTCAACTTGAAAAGCAAGGCCAAGAAGGGTACTTTTCACTCCAGCTATCAAGCGGTGCCTATTGCGCGGACATTGCCCCGAGGTCATCCTAGCCGGAATTTATACAAGATCACTGTCGACGAGCGGATTTTCGTCGAGGAGGAATCGCACTTTTCAAGCTTGATCAATCACCCCAATGTTGATGGAGCATACGAGTTACAAGTAGGTCGTTACAAATCAGTTGTAACGCAACATCTTACACCTTTTGCATTCAGGTCACCCCGGTCATTCGAGCCCTCCTGGAATTTGGAACGTCTTGTACTATCAAACCCGGTGTGAAAGGCGGTCTCAGTCGTGGCTTGGACAAAGGTCTTATGCTCGATGAATTGGAGAGTGCAGGCTCGACAATCAGTCGACATCGTTACCTGAACTCAGGTGAAGGCATGCGTTACATCTACCTCCATCACTCCATGATGGACAACCGACATCTTTACGGCTTGTTTGTCCCAGGACGACAACCCCGGATCTTCCTGGTCGACTCTGCCCGAAATCGTCCGCAGGTTCCCAACCCATCCAAGATGTACGCCGAGGCGTATCAAAATCTTCCGGAATCAGTTTTGCAATCCAGCTTGATCACCTACGCAGACAAGATATCCCCCGAGTTCTCTGCACACACCACCGAGGCTGCTGCATTGAAAGCGCTTGCCAAGGAGCTTAATGCCCATCGACGCGGTCCAAACATGCTCGTGATTCGGTCTCCCCAAGAAGCAGGCCACTTTTACGTCAAACACAGCATCTTTTCCGAATTTCCGATCATCATGGCAGCGCATCATGCGGATGACGTGCATTCTTCTCTCATGTGGATCGTGCATGCAAGCAAGACCATGGTCAGGGATTATTTCAAACTGAGTGGATGGCTTAAAAACCAGATCGACCATGCCGAACATTACGATGTCCCGCTGGGTGTAAGTTGTTTGCGCCGAAAGTTTCCCGTCTACGCTAATACCCTACTTTCATCTGCAGAACATCCCCGCGGATATGGGACTATTTATGGCAGATATCGACTTTGCGCGGCGGTTGCATCGCCAAGATATGGTGCTTTGGTGGTCGATCGGATCCAAGCCGGACCTAGGTGGCAGCGAACAAGATCAGCACAGCCAGCAGGTGGAGGAGAACCTTCTACCTCAAGTTTCCGTTCCGGGATGCTACGGCAACGCCGTGCTCGAAGTTACAATCGATGACCTGGCTATCAATGCCATCTTACAATCCGCCATCGTCAATGAAATGGAGGGAAGTGGATCGGGATCGATGGCGTTTGACTCGGCATCACATAACCTGGATGAATATGCAAAGGGCTCGGCCCACACCGCTGCTACTCTGGGAGATGCCGTGTTGCCAACGCAAACCTTCGCCATCTTGAAAAGCATGGTTCGAACATGGTGGACCGGGCACGCTCGCGCTAAAGTCGGCAAGCGCAAGACAAACGTTACCGATCTCGCGGTTAATCACTTTTGGCGATGGCTCAGTAGCAGCACATCTGCAATGTACGATCCAGCCCTTCAGCGTTTTCTCTACAGTCTTATGCGAAAGGTCTTTCTCCAGTTACTGGCAGAATTCAAGCGCCTTGGAACCCAGATCATTTACGCCAATTTCAATCGCGTCTTCTTGCTGACCTCAAAACCCGACGCCACCAGTGCCTACGCCTTTGCGCAGTACCTTGTGATTGCGGCCACTTCACAGGAACTGTTCCAGGACATCTCTTTCGAGGTTCCTCAGTTCTGGAATTATCTCGCTTGGATGGATGTAGCCAACTTTGGGGGAGTCAAGATATCTGCGGCAGAAGCGGGCAATCCCCGGGCCCTGCCTTCCGACACCATCACCATGGACTGGAACATCCAAGCCTACCTACCACCTGGCGTGCAACCTTATTTCGAAACACAAGTGGGCAACTTCATCTTCGCCATGTATAGTGCGAAAAAGAAGTCGAGTGATGGCAGAACTCCGCTCAAGATGATTCACGATCTGAACAGTAACGGAAATACAGATGTACCGGCTTCAACTCAGGTAAACCCGGCGAAACTGAAAGAAACCGTTGCAGCTCAGGCCAGCATCTCACACCAACTCACGCGGAGGTTGTTATCGATTGTTTCCAAGCTGAAGAAGCGTCAACACGCCTCGGCAACGGACCCGGCTGAGGCGGAACTGCTTAGTTTCCCGTTACTACCCGGACAGGTCACCACGCCAACGAATCCGACTCTCGAGTTCATCAAGTCTGTTTGTGCAGTGTTTGCTTTGGCCAAAGAGTACAACGTCGAAGTTCAGATCCTCAAGCGCAATCTGCTTGATCTTGTCAATGTTCGAGAGTTCGCGGAAGAAGCCATGTTCAGGAACCCTTGTGGACAGCCGTTGATCTTGCCCATGGTGATCTGCGCGAAGTGCTTCTCCTGCCGCGACGTCGACCTTTGCCGAGATCCGGATCGTCTGCCTGTCGTAACTCCGGAGAAGAAGGGATTGGAGATCCTTCCGCCAATGCGAGAATCGTGGGCTTGTCAGGTACGACATTCGCATCATGCAACGTTCCATTTTGCTTATTGATTTGCTTCGACAGGTCTGTTCCGAAGAATATGACCGAGCTCAGATCTCGAAGCCTTTGATCGAGCTCATAACGAGAATACAAATGGCGTATCAGTTGCAAGACGTAAGTTGCTATCAGACTGTTAGAAAGCATAAGCTGACACTTGCCGTCTAGCTTGCCTGCACCAAATGCGGCCAGATGAGAAGCGACAACCTGGCTAGTACCTGCAGCTGTGGAGGGGCTTTCCGAACGACGATCAATCGAGTCGATTTAAAGCGAAAACTCAGGAGCATACTAAGTAGTAAGTGGATGTGACAGGCACCTTTCCAATAAGAGGCTGATTGCTCGCTCTTCCAGTCACCGAGTATCATAGACTAGACCTGCCTAGAGCATATGTTCAGTCAATCTTGGCAAAATGGTGATCCATTAGGTCATGAGCGTTGTATGGATTTTAGGTTGTAAACAATGAGAGAGTATAGGTCTGAGGGTTTTAACTGACTCAAACCAAAACCGTGGGAAATTGCAGCGAACATGTGTGGCGGTGGACCAATGTCGTCGTTGGTTCGCGTGACGTCGGCCAACCGAGCGGATTGCACTGATGGTTACTATGCAGCAATATATTATACAAAAGGGTCTACCTGTAATCGGCGAGTAGCCGCATGCAGTTATCGTTAAGCGATACTCGCAAAGCCAGTATCGTTATCCGGCGTGATGATTTGTATCGTCGTTCCTGCGCGTCTCCATCTACGGATCCTGAGTGATTATACTATTCCAAGTACCCTAGCGTCCCCCAGCTTTGCTCTATTCCATGGACTGCTCTGCTCTGGCTCTTGATACGATCAGTCGTCCGAGGAGTCGGAATCATCCATGTATTCGTCCCGCAGCTGTTTGTTCTGCGAGTTGTAGTACATGAATTGCCCGAGAACGATCAGGTCAAGGAAAACGGTTCCCCCTGAACCTGGTTACAAGTGAGGAATGTCAGCTTTACGATCACTGCAGGAAGTCGTCGGCCGGGCGGGGCGTACCTATCAGCCAGCTGATGTTGGCGACTACATAGCTCCGTTCGACGCTCTGGAGGAGGATGCTAGCGACGTAAAGGATGTCTAAATATCGATGGATGGGTAAGCGTGCAAACTTTGGTACAGTTGGAGGGTGTGTGAACATACTGCCGGATATCGAGAAGAAGAACAAGGTCAAGCTAAGACCTTCGCAGCGTGTCTTGCTGAAACGACGGCAGGGGTTTCAAGTCGGTCATTTGGCCTGAAAGCTCCCGGATGCCAGCTGAAAAGTAACTCACGCATTATGCGCAATTTGCGGGATCCGACTTCCGATGTAAAGCGCCATACTGGAGTATCCCAACACCTGACTCCTCCATTCCAACGGAACCTTGCCCATCCCACTTCCCTCGGTCGGTCCACCATGCCCGTGTCCATGTCCATGTACATGAGCATGCCGATGCGGCCTAATCGGCCCACCATTCGGAGGAGAGCTCTTGGATTGGAAGTACCAAGCTCCGACGCCGACAGAAGTGACGAACAGCAGGAGGAGGGGGTACTCGATCCATGCAGGGAGGAGGCGGGGTGGTTGTTTAATGTGCGGGTGGGATGAGGAGGCGTGCGAGGCGGAGCGGGTGTTGTTGAGGGGTTCACGTTCGGGGTCTTCCAAGGCGCGGCGACGTTGTGAGCGGCTAGGGTGGGGGGTTTTCGAAAGTTCAGTGGAAGCGGCGAAGGAAGAGCCAAAGCGCTTACTAGTAGTATATCTGAAAGAGCAGAATTACATCGCAGAGCGTGTACTGCGGGGGTTTCAGGTGATAGCGTTAATAAACAGGCAAGCAAGGCCCGCTCGGAAAAAGTCTTACGTAGACGGCAAGGATAATCTGGAAAGATGAAAGGAATCAGATACCCTATCCCTGTGATCCCGGAAAAATGCAAAGGCTTACCATTGTCGGCAAGAGATGAGCCATCGCGCCTCCAGCGAGATTAGTCAAGTCTCCGATAAGCCACTGTCGTATCAAGGCGCGAGTACCATCAGAGGAGGAGATAAAGTACGGTTATTCATGGAGACGCGACAAGGGTGAGTTGCGAACTTACGAGAATGACAAAGGCAACGCTGAGGCCTTCTCCGGACTTTAGTTGATAGTTCTGTATTTCCAAACAACCCGCTCAGTATTTCGAAGCACGGACAAGACGGGCAGAAGGATGGCTGACCTCCCATATCTAGAGTAAAGGTAGACATCGTCAGCTCAAGGCGAAAGCTGCGAAGAACCGAAAGCATACCTGTGGCGTATAGACTACAATCCAGCACGCGATAGATATCCATCCCGCCTAAAAGATTTCGCAGACCTCCGGGCGTTAGCTTCCTGCAAGGCAATACCGAAGCGTGATGGGAGGGCTTACGATGGAGGATGCGTCTTGGAGCGATATCTCGTTCATGATGGGATGGCAGCGTTGGCAGTGAATCGATGGTGGTAGATGTTGATGATTGTTCAACCTTAGTGAACCGGGGCCAGGAGGATTCCCGTCGATCGCTCTTGTTTGATGCGCGCGTGACTAGTCATTTTCTGTGGAAGCCGTCATTTCCGACTGCTGCGTCTCTCTCTTCTCTATACCAGGTGTCAGAGGGAGACAGCTGGGATCGTTGTACGATGGACATGGATTCTGGCTACAACCGCGGATCTCGAATCGCGTCAAGCTGGGACAACGTTGCATGCAGAACTTGACCTAGGTAAGCTCCTAGGTACGTGGCTTGCAGAAGTCCTGCAGATGAAGGGATCATGCGAGCCAAACCTCGGCCGCCGCCAGTGACCCGTCCACCCGAAGAATGTGCGGGCCTCCACAGCCCGCTGATATACTGGGATTACGTAATGGCATGATCACGATCTCCCAGCTATCGACGGCGCATTCGAGATTCCTGTAGACACCACTCACGGAAATCCATCTCGTCTTCTCGGAGTCGTGTCCTTGTCCTTCCCCGCCCCTCCTCTCGCATATACCCATCATGACGAAACTCACCTCCCTTATCCACGCGGCCGCCACCACCGATCCGACTCATGCTTTCCATACATTCGAATTCTTCCCCACTCGCACACCACAAGGTCTCGCCAATCTCCTCGACCGGATCCACAGGCTCATCTCGGATCCCCTGTGTCCGCCGATAGGGATCAATGTGACGTGGGGCGCTGGCGGATCGACTGCGGTCAAGAGTTTGGAGTTGGCAGAGGAGATTGTGAAGCTTGTGAGGGAGGATGGCAAGGAGGATCGAGTGCAGGTGGTGTTGCATTTGACGTGTACGAATATGGGCAGGAAGTTGTTGGATCAGGCATTAGCGGTGAGTGTCCGTTTAGGATGCGTGGTCAATACGACTCACTCTGTGTTTCGCTCACTCTGTGTCTCGTGGCAGAAATGCAGAGAGCTCGGGATTCAGAACATCCTGGCTCTCAGAGGTGGTATGTCTTGTTCGTTCACCTCTCTCATATGCATGTCTTGAGATACATTGGACGCAGATCCACCCCGGAAGGAAGAATACCGTCCGGCTCCTGGGCCTGAAACCACTTCTCTGAATTCCAAAACCGACATCGGAGACCTCGATCACGGAGACATGTTGAACGAGGACGAAGAGGACGACGAGGACGAGTTTACATATGCCGAGGATTTGGTTCGTTATATTCGGAATGGGAAGGGCGGGGACTGGTTCTGTATTGGAGTCGCAGGTACGTCATCGACAGACACACTGCAGCAGGGGTCTCCTTGCACGCTTACTGAAGGCCGATTGCATGACGGTGTAGGCTACCCTACGCCACACGTCGATTCTCCCTCTCCGGAATTGGATATTCATTTCCTGTCACAGAAAGTCCAGGCCGGAGCGGACTTTATCATCACTCAATTGTTTTACGATGTCGATGGATTTATTCGATGGACAGAGAGAGTCAAGCGGGCCGGTATGTGTGGTTCTCGAGTATTGGTTCTCCGTATACAGTTGACGTGTGATGGGTGAATCTATTTGGGCAGGTGTCAATGTCCCAATCATTCCCGGAATGATGCCTATCCAAAACTATGCCTCTTTCCGACGACTGATCAACCTGTGTAAATGCCCCGTGCCCAAAGGCATTATTGATGACCTCGATCCTATAAAGGTAAACACGGGTGTCTCATCGCGTCCGAGTGGCGAAGCTAATCAAACTGGGGCTCATTGTAGTCGGACGATGCAGCTGTAAAGCGATACGGGATCACTCTCGCTACACAAATGATCCAAAAGATACTGGATGCCAACCTCGACAACGTTCGAGGTGTACACTTTTGCACGCTCAACCTCGAAAAATCCGTCAGAACAATCATGGAGAATCTCGGATGGGTCGTTGCGAACCGATTGCAGAGCAAGGACGGCCATGATCACGCTGATCACCATCGAAACTTGTTGATCGAGCAGAATGGTACTATGGCGCCCAACACTGGCGATACGACCACGTTGGGCACCTCGCCATCGAGACAGCTACAACAGCTCAGTATCTCACCGCAAGAGGCCGCGCAGATTGCGGAATCGGGGTTCAAGCACCGACAGCTGCATCATGCACAACATCCGTATCCCGACTCGCCTGACCCCGCGACGACGGGCGATGGCTCGGCTAAAGGTCCGCATCAGCCTGCACCTGGGGGTGGAGTTGTCGAGGATTGGGACGAATATCCCAACGGTCGATTCACGGACGTGAGGAGTCCTGCCTATGGTGAGATTGACGGGTATGGTAATGGGTTGAAGGTCACCGTGAGTTTCGCGTCTTGAGGGGTTGCGGACGGAGAGGCTAACAGCGGCTCCGATTAGCCCGCACAAGCACTCAGAGACTGGGGGGCGCCCGTCGACGCCGAATCCCTCTCTTCGCTCTTTACATCATACCTCCAGTCGTTGCCGAAAACACCCACAACACCCTTCTGCGATCTTCCAATCTCTCCGGAATCGCAAACGATTCTGCACTACCTCATCCATCTCAATTCGCCGCAAAAACAGATGTGGACAGTCGGGTCGCAGCCGGCAGTCGATGGTGCACGGAGTGATGATCCGATCCACGGGTTTGGACCAAAGGGGGGATACGTGTTCCAAAAGAGTTTCGTAGAGTTTTTCGTGAATGATGTCAAGCAGGTGGAAGAGTTGCAGGAAAAGATTAAAAAGGAAGGTCAGGGGATGATCAAGTTTTATGCCGGGAACAAGCGGGTGAGTGTTGAGTATTCGCGTGTTGGCGCCGAGGGCTGATCGGGCTTTTGACGACTTCAGGGCGACTTTATCAGCAATCTGGACAATGAGGATGTCAACTCGGTCACCTGGGCCGTCTTTCCCGGTCAGGAAATTGTCACTTCGACACAAATCCAAGAGGAGTCTTTCCTCGCTTGGAAGGTGCGCTCTAATCGCGATGAATACCATGGCGAGTCGTGCTTACTTCTTCTCCCTTTGATAGGAGGAGGCATTTGAAATCTGGACAGAGTGGTCTCGACTATACCCCCAGAGATCTGCATCGCGAAGGTTGTTACAGGGGATTGCTGACAATGCATGGCTTGTCAGCGTGATTTACCACGATTACAAGGATCCAGAGGGGTTATGGAGGTTCTTGTTGGGAGAGGATTACAATACTGTTCGGCCAAAAGCGGAGCACAAGCAGTAGGGCTTTAGGTATCATTTATTGCATCGTTCCATTGTATGTCACACCGTCAGGTGGAAATTTGGTTGACCTGATGCAGCTCTATAGAGTCAATCAGAGAGAAAAACAGACGAGGGGAGGTGAACCCCTTTCTCTAATTGCTAGCTTTCTTTTTCCTTCGCCAGCACGACGCAATAAAGTCTCTCCAAGGTGGCGCTCTTTCGCGCATAAGAATACTATCTCCAACGTCTTCGGCAGTTCTGCGATCTTCCAAAATCACAGGGGCGGACGTGACGGATGCGTCGACCTCGGTCTTGCGGTCCCAAGCAAGCCGTGAGATGCGGTTGCTGGGGACACGCAGACTGGACTTTGCGTATGCGTTGATGCCCAGTTCTTGTTGGGCAGTAGTCGCTTTCAAAGGTCGGGGTGTGACGACGTACCCGTCATCCGAAAGAGGGGTCTGAGCTACAAGTTGCAACGAGCTTGATTCTTCTGGCGTCTCTTTGCCTACTTGTTTCCTCCACGCCAAGGGGTCTTCCATGATCGTCTGTAGTGCATTCAATGAGCAATTCTCGCATATATCATCTCGCGATATTTGTCGGAAAACGGGCATTTGTTCGAATGCAGCTGGAACTGTGATCTTTCTCCTCCTATTGGCAAACATATTGTTCACCAAGTTCTCTAGGCCGCAGTATATACTTGACTGGTGGACCAGGAATGTTACTCTACAGACCACTGGCGTCCCGTTCAAGCAATGGCGAGCGGGAACGGAGGAATCTGCTGCGTCAGACATGAACGAAGAACGGGACAGAAGACTATGCAGGCGCAGCACCGAAGGAGTCGAGGACACGGTGTTGACGAAGCTGGAATCGAGCGGTTCTCCCGCGTTGCTACTATTCCTAGCATCTACAGTTAGGCGATCGCTGTCATGGATACCTCGGGTGGTCATGCTAATGGGTGGGGGCGATTCTGATGTGGATCGGATATGCTGTCTTGGTAAGAGGCGTGGACGGCAGACGCGAGGGGCAAGTATGCGAGAGCACAGTCATCTTTGCTGCTTTCGGCGTTTGCTCCTTGCGGCACTTCTTAAGATGTGCATTCAAGCTTGACCATAAGTGAGTTCTGCGATCAGAAGGTATAAGAAGCCTGCTCCCATGTTGATCTGTCCAATCGCTAGCAGTATCGTCAAAGGAGATCGTTCCCGCGCGATTCTGAGAGACAATGCAAAAATGTATCTTTCGAGCATGGCGCTTACCAGAGACAAAGCGACGCCAATCGACCAAGAACAACCTCACATACGACTCGGGAACAAAAGCTTACCTCTCGACCTCCTTTCTCGACCTCTCCTTGACTTCCTCATATGTTAAGCAAAGTGCGTTTGAGCTTTTCACCTCAACCTTAATGCGGAAGCGGAGAATGCGTGACTTATAGCATGCGACTCGACTATCTGTAACCTTGTCGCAATGCGAGGCCCGCTTTTCTAATCACCCAACGCCTTCCTGCTTCCCCTCTATACACCGGTATCCAAATTCGCACATCCACCCAGGTCTCTAAGTGCAATATGAAGGCCCTTTCTGCTCTCTTTCGCCCATCCTTCTTGTTTCTCGCCCTTCCGCTTGCGGTGGGCACTTGCGAATCGACCGCTACAACCGGTATCCAAGCGCTGCTTCCAGAGTCAACTCATCATTCCCACCTGGTTCGATCTCAGCCTCCGAAATTGCCAGTAACCAGCCATTTCCAGAGCAGACAAGAGAATTTTACAGGTACTTGCCGCACACCGCGTCTTACGCAATACGAACTACGCTTCCTGCATCCACTGGTGTCGCTCTGCCGCGCATCTTCCCGGCAATCAGTCCAGCCTCTATGGAAGCGCCTTTCTTCACCACGTCACTGAGCACCACTCACTAGGACCCTGATGCCTTTGTGACCCACCATGTTCGCCACCTCGGTTTCTATTCGCAGATCGTGGAGATGGCGACTCGAGTATGTTTCGCACACAATGACGCTGGTGGATATGTCTGTGTCGATCTACCTCTAGTACAAGCTAATGGATCTGTCGCTGGATTGATGCGAGGGGATTACCCCCGTCGAGGGTATTTAAGGCGGCCAAATTGGATGTTTGTTCCAAGGGGCGCGTTCGAGCTGGAGAGGTTCACGTTTAGGCCGCCGAATCCCAATCCTCGTCAGCATGGATTCCCTCGATGGCAGCATTTGAGTGAAGACCTGTAGCTATGTATGGATGCCAGAGGACGTGTTCGTGTTCGTATACAATAGGTGTTTTCACACACACGGCACTACGTCTGGAAAGGCCGGGCAGGTCGAGACCCCAGAGCTGGAAGAATGTCCAGAGTTGGCGTACAACCATCAACTTGATTCGTCATCGTCGGAAGGGACGATCGCCCATCCTCCTCTGTAGTAGTATGTATGTCCTTCGTCTATCCAGTCAGCGGAGTAGATAGTTCGCATATCAGCTCGTTGTGACACAGGCCACATAGACAACGGTTCGTATTAATCCACCACAAACCGAGGACAGATACCGCCATGGCCGCTTTCGCGCTATCAGCCACCTTGATCGGCCACTCTCAAGATGTACGTTTTCCTCATTTCGCTCTTACCCACCTGCTTGACGCTTTAGCTCGTCCCAGGTTCGGTCCTTACACGCCGCATCCCCGAATACCATCATCTCCGGGTCTCGTGATTCTACAGCCATCATTTGGAAAGCCTCAAAGGATGCCGAGAAGAAGTGGGAGAGTTCGCGGACGATTCCGGATCCCGATGTACGATTCATATCGAGTGTCGGGAGTGTTCTGATCGGTGGTGAATGTAAGCTTCATTCGGCAGCTATCAGCTGTAAGCTGCGACTGATGAAGAGCCGAACTCAGCCTACATTGCGATCGGCTCGCAGTCGGGTACCATCAGCCTCTGGTCTTCCGCTAGTACCGAATCCAAGCAACCGGCTCATACGCTCATCGGCCACAAGCATAACGTTTGTGCACTCGACTCAAATGATTCCGGGTTGATTGTCTCTGGCAGCTGGGACAAGTACGTGGCGTAGTATCTTCCTGTGCGCCGCAACGAAGTGCTCACCGAAAATTAACGGGGAACAGAACAGCCATCATCTGGAGGAACTTCAAACCAGCGCTTTATCTAAAGGATCATGAGCAAGCAGTTTGGGCCGTAAAGTGCGTTGGAGAAGATCGGTTCTTGACTGGTGAGGCTTCTCTTTTGATTCGATCACGAGAACCATATTAATCCTGCATCTTGATAGCTTCTGCCGATAAGCTTATCCGGCTATTTGACATGCACGGTAAAGTGATCCAGACTTACAGAGGTCATACCGACTGTGTCCGAGCACTCCACCTGACCGTCGACGGTCGGGGTTTCTTCTCGGCTGCAAACGATGGGTATGTTCTGTGCTCGTCTGGCCAAGCCTTGAAGACTGCTAATCAGTTTCTCATTACGCAATCAGCAATGTCATCCTTTGGTCATTCGACAACCCTAATCCCGTACAGGTCTTGAACGGCCACACATCATTCGTATATTCCGTAGCTGCGTTGCCGAATGGTGAAGGCGCTGTGAGCTCCGGAGAAGACGGAACCGTTCGAGTTTGGATGAGTATGTGCATTTTTCCTACATGTATCGGCGAGCTGACCCACCTTGACTCGGCCACCTACAGATGGTCAATTGACACAAACCATCACCCATCCTACAATCTCGGTCTGGGTAGTCGAAGTCCTTCCGAACGGGGATATCGTATCTGGAGCTTCAGATGGGATGGTCCGAGTATGGACGAGATCGGACGAGAGAAAGGCCAATGCGCAGCAGATACAGGAACTTGAACGGGCTGTTGCGTCGAGGCAGCTGAATAAGTGAGTGATAGGGACCATTGCAGAGATATCAACCGGGAAACCTGATTTTGCGCTTGCGATAGGACGCAAGTGGGAGATATCAAACACACTGATCTGCCGGGCATGGAAGCTTTGGGTCGCGCAGGTACATGGCGACGTTTTGCGGTTTGTAGGTAGGCAAGGCTGATTTATATTCGAATCACCAGGAAAGAAAGATGGCGAGGTACTGATGATCAAGAATAACGGCAAGGTTGAAGCTTATCAGGTAGGTAGCGCATCTCTCGCTATTCATGGATGGTCTCATGTTGATCCTCTCCTTTGTAGTGGTCGACCGCTGGCACTACATGGCAACAGATCGGCGAGGTAACGGACGCGGTAGGATCCGGAAGGAAACAAGTTTACAATGGCATCGAATACGATTACGTGTTTGACGTGGACATTGCGGAAGGACAGCCGCCTCTCAAGCTACCTTATAACATTCGAGGTGCGTTTCCCAATCCCACCTAGAATATGAAATAGGAATTGATGGGTTTCACTCTATAGAGAATCCGTACGATGCTGCGCAAAAGTTCCTTAGTGTGAACGAGCTTCCCTTGTCATACGCCGATCAAGTGGTCAAGTTTATTGAAGCAAACACGGGTGGTGTGCAGCTGGGCGGAGGAGGAAGCAATAGCGGAGAACTCGCTGATCCGTTTACTGGTATGTCGTTGAGGCATCCCTGATTAAACCGTGGCTGACGTTTATATTGGTCAGGTGGATCGCGTTACCAGCCTGCAGGCGACAATTCCACCGACGGAGCTGGCTACGTCGACCCTTTCACGGGAAGCGGAGCGTATCGGCCAGGGCAGGGTACATCGAGTTCTGGTGCAGGTGGTACAGACCCATTCACCGGTGAGTAGAACGCGCGGTGCACCGATAGTCAGTCCTGAACATTGTTCTGTTCAGGTGGTGGCTACAAAACGCAAGATGGTGCAAAGGTGGGTCGCGCTTCCGCAATGGCCCAAGAACCTTGATCTCAGTTCTCGCTTCCTTATAGACCTTTTCGCCTGTCAAGTCGCCTGTGTATTTCCAGACAATCAACGTGGATGCGGCAAAGAATAAGATCAACGAGTTCAGCAGCCAACCCGAATGCTCGCTGTCGCCGGAAGAGCAGACGACTCTGAATGAAGTATACGGCCAGCTGAAGTTGCCAAGCGTCGCATCCCTGGATGCCGGCTTCTCGGAAAGCTACAATCCCGTCACACTACTCGCTGTCTTGAGCAGATGGCCGGAGGATAAACGCTTCCCGCGTAAGTGGCTGGGGTTCCTATGATATTCCAGGGCTTGGCTGATTAGTTCCCTGTATGCAGTCATTGATCTTTGTCGAGTACTCTGTGCATCTAGTACATTGCTTGCCGAATGCGATTCCTTAGGTCACAGTCTCGTTGAACTCCTTCTCCAGGCATCGGCATTTGATGCAGATTGGCCGGCAGGCGGGAGCAAGACCCGGGACATCAATACCATGCTCGTCATAAGGGGGCTGGCCAACCTCACCAAGACCGAAGCTGGAAGAAAATTGCTGATGAGCGATCAGCTGTCTGAAGTGAGTGGCTGCGTCATACTGTATAAGAATAAACTGACAAAGGCTTTCCACTGTATTCCCAAAGTTACTTGAACATCTGGCGGGACGGCATGCTTTTACCACATTCAACAAGAACACCAGAGTCGCTTTCGCCACGTTGGCTTTGAAGTGCGTTCTTTGCCCGTCCCTGCCCTGCCTTTCCCAGTCTGACTGTCACCGCGCGCGATAGTCTCTCCATTCTTGCTGTAGAGGGCGTTCTACCCGTCAAGCACGGCCGGGCGTTGTTGCAATTCATCAGTAATGTTAGTACAACGTGGCTTCAGCCTTTCTTGCGAGGCGTGCCTTATCGTCTCTTGCAATAGTTCTTATCGAGTGAGAGCGAGGATGCTGAAGTGGCTTACCGGTCGATCGTGGCACTGGGCAATTTGGTGAGTAGCTCCGAATGTATGTTCGGTCCCGTCAACGAGACTAATCCGAACCTTGCCTAGATTGCGTCCCCAACACTGTCAGGCAGCCTTGAAGTGGGCGATGTCGAAGTTGCGAAAGAGCTGGCTTCCAGTATCGCGGATATGATTAGCGAGCAAAGGTTGAAGGACCTTGCGCAGCAAATATGATGACTTGTACCGAAAAAAGGATCAATCAAGCCTGCGTGAAGTAGATGATATACGGTGACAGCATTGCCGCTGTCTTTTCAAAAGTCGAGTCACGCCACTGGAGTCAACTTGCGGACCTTACTCAGCAGACGAAACGTATGGACAGTAGGCTCTTCCAGGTGGTGTCCTTAGATATCCGGCGTTTCCATGCCGGTCGCTGGAATAATCTCTGCATCCCAAACAACTTCTTGACAAGTTATGGGCACAACTCACGGTCTTCATCTCGAAATACAACTTCGTGTCGATCTCGTCGCGGAGGAAACGGCAAGCATAACGAAAAGCACAAACTAAATCGCCACCTGAGGCGAGTACAAATGCCATATGCTACTTGCGACTGTGATCACTGGTACTTTATGACAATAGTGATATAAATGGCTCGGCGAGAACACCGGAACCTTGCTACAATTTGAAGTTTTCGTTATCTTTTTACTTTGCTACAACGTTACATGCGTTGCGAAATAATGATCAAACCTTAATACCCTTGAATTTCGAGGCGGTCTTCTTGCCGTCCTTCAAAGCTTGTTGGGTCGCGTAGTAAGTGGACTTGGGCTGGTATTCAGCGTCATAGATGAGAGCAGCTCCGGTACCTGGTTGCCTCAGTGTCATGCATGGGAAGTACATGAAGCACAGGAATAAAACTCACCGGGGAAGACACCAGGGATCCAGGAAGTTGGATCGGCGAACTGCCAAATGCTAACACCGGGGCAGAGAGAGTTGCCCAAGCAAGCGGCTACGCTGAGATAGTACTCGTCGTCCTGCGTTTTGGCAATGGTTGCGTTGACCGCTTGGTCGTTTGCGTTGACAGGAATTCGGATGTCGAGCTCGGTCATGGGAACTTCGAGACCTTGGTCGCTGAACAGGTTCATGGCAGCGGGAATGTCTCGAGGGGTGGATCCACCAATGAAGTGAGATTCCAAACCTGTTGAAATAGACGCTTAGTCCGAAGGTCTCGTAGCGTTTACTGCTTCTCGCGACTCACCGATGCAGTGCAGGGGGGCGCCGTTGGCGAGCAACTTCGAGGCAATTGTGGCCATGGACTGACTCTTTGCGTTAACAGATTCGATGTTGTAGTCATTGATACAAAGCTTCATGTTGGGAGCAACCTCGTGCGCATATCGGAGCTGTTCGTACCCCGGTTCAGCGATGGTCCTCGCAGAAGGTGCTTGTAGTTCGCCTTGATAACACTTACAGCGGTTTCGATGTAGGATTCACCAAGAATGTTGTACCAGACGTTCTTCTTGTAAGAACCATCCTCGTTAATGGCTGAAAAGGCAACCGCGTAATTGTGAGTTCGATCTTCAGCCGAATAGTGGACAAGACTCACGCTCGTTGACCATGTCAAAGTACTCGAGATCGTCCTTGTATCGGCCCAGGACTGCTTCAATGTGGTCCTTGAGAACCTGCTTGAGGCGCGTGGGATCGGTAATGCTGGTAACCCAAGAAGGAGTCTAGAAAAACCAGTCGGGAACTTCTTTAGCTTGAAAATCATAGCCCGATGTATCCTTTGCCACTCACCTGCGAGTCCCAGCAGACTGTGTGACCTCGAACCATCGACCCCGTCTTCTTAGCTTCAGCGATGATCTGATAATGGGGTGAGATTAGACAGCGTTCGGAGATGGCACACCCGTCGTAGCTCACCTTGTCTGTTCCACTGAAATCGAAGTTGCCCTCGGTGGGCTGGATGACTTCCCACTTCATCTCGTTCTCCGGGGTGATGGCATCGAACTGAGTTTCGAGGATGTTGAGGTAGGTCGAGTCGGGGACGAGCTGGTAGGCTTGGACAGCGGTGCCGAGGTATCGCTTACCGGCCTTGTTGGCCAAGTTGTCGAGAGAGTCTTTGTCTGCGGGTCTCGCTTGAACGCTGGTGACGGCCAATGCCGAAAGCATGGCGAAAAGAGTGGTCGAGGAAAGCATTGTGAAAGGTGAAAACTGAAGCTGAGTACGTTTACGGGTTCCGAGCGAAGGTAAGGAAGTTGGTGGTCTATTGATGAAGCTGTAGAAGCGGGGATCGTCCGGTCACTTGGAGATCGTTATATATATAGCTGGTACGGAGCTCGACGAAATCGACAGTGTCATGACTTGCCACCGCTGTCGCTGCGAGAGTAACCAAAGTGGTCGGTCTTCCTCCAGCTTGAGGAGGGTGAATGTCAAGTTCTTGAGAACGATCGCCCTCGCTCAACGCCGGATGCACTGTAGTCTTCAGTTACGTGGGGAAATGATTCGTGTATCGGTTTGGAAGGATGGGCCAGACAACACCATTTCAATAGCTGATTTGACGATCAAGGAATCCACCCCGCGAGCGAAACACGACGACTTCTAGCTCGTCCGCATGAGTACCGTCATGGAGGAGGTTCTTAGAGCTTCCCCTTCGTGCGTCTCAGGAACTGTCGTCTGGGGCCAGGCACCAAGGAGCTCAACCAGGAAGCAAAATCCGTCCAATCCTCTCCGCTATACCCATAAACCTCCACCCTCCATACTGGCCCCGCAATTGCGCGCTAAAGGCGTTGGGTGGCCCCGATGGAAGTCGGCAACGCCGAGTCACCCGCAAGTGTCGGTTGTTAGGGAACTCTTGTAACAACCGATCTGTCTGCTGCAGCAATTGTTGATCTCAGTTGCGACGCACAACATTGCGTTGAAGGGAGCTTGGCGGCGCATGTAATTGAATTCACTCTTTTTGGTGGCAGCCTGGCTTGGCCCTTTGGCGCCCGACAATGATCTGTGGTCTCGAGGGACCTCGGAAGCCCAACCTGCCCAAGGCTCGATAGCTCGATATCTCGACAGCTGATAGCTAGCTACCAGGTACCGAGAAAGGTAGACAAGAGCAGGCGACGACCGAGTTCCGGTGGCAAGCGTGAGAACCCGACTACTGGCATTCCTGCTCCGTCTAAGCTTTCCTTCCGCCTCGCAATAAAATGTGGATGTGCGGCCAACAACCTCCGAGCAGGAATGCATCCTTGTGAAATGACCCCAACCACGACTTTCGCTCCAAACCTACTGGAAGAGCAACCAGATACCTAGACCTATTTCGCTACCGTCACCCGCTTCCCGTGTGGAAAAAGTGCAGAACTATGGTGGAGCGTCAGCCGGCAGGAGGCGTAGGGATCAGGGCACGTCATGTTGTGCCTTCTCGCTCTTCTCGCTCTTCTACGGGGCTCGGGCCATACAAAGGCCGGTTTCTTGCTCCACATTATCGACGACCAAGCCATCTGCACCCTGGACGCCCGTGGGAACAGAAGTCTTCAGGTGCGATCGTCGGCAATCCATTTCAACTCCGGGAAATGCTCAGTCAGCATGTGCCTGCATGGATCGACGTTTATTTGCCACCGTTCCAGTGACAGAATCGCCGGACACCTCCGATTGCGAATGACTTGATGTTTTTGCCATTCCATAGCTTCAGGTTATGCCGGATATTCAGGGATCACGAATCGAATGCGGTGCGACTAAGTTGGTATCGATCATTCCCCAGTCTGAATGCATGCACCGGTCCTGAAGCGAGTCCATTTTCCATACAAATAGTAGTAACAATTTCCTTCTACAATCGAAAAGCATGATTACAACGGAATTGGAGGGTCGAGGGCAAACTCGAACAAAGCTTCGGCTAGCTCGCATACCGAAAGTTCTAAGAATGTCACCTCAGCCGTGCTAAGCACTCTGTCAAGCAATACGAAGTCATATCTCGCACTTACGATGTTTTGAGTGTCTGTTTGATCGATGAATGTTCCTGCTTGAGTGTCGTACTTCTGACCCAAGGATTCCTGAACTCGATCGCGGTGTCGATTGGCTCGGAGGTAGAGAGCCCTGCAGGCATAAGACCAAGATTAGCGATGAAACATTGCTGATTCAGGCCGCTCCCACCTCCAAGCCAAACATAGGGGTATTGAAAAGGCGAAGCATATGATGCAGGATAGCATTCCGCTACGATACGGCGGAGACTCCTTCGAGTCAAACAACTGAGGTCCTGTTTGAGGCGCAATCAGCTGTCATTCTCGACGATGCAAGCAGTCAAGCAACTTGCCAATGAGATTTCCGACAGCATAGGCGACATAAATCATCCCGCCGACAGTGATGCGTTTCCTGGAGTGTATAGTGTCCTCATCAGCGGAGTCGGCCGTGGCACGTGATCCCCTACGACTCACGTATAACCTGTCACGTTCGCGCCAGGCATAGCGAACCCTTGCACAACGGACCCGACAAAGCTGCCGATGATATAGTACCCGAACATTCTGGAGCCGGTGTTTGTCGTGCCGTATTGAAGAGCAACCCCGAGGAGGGAAGGCATGACCCACGCGATCTAGAAGCGAGGAGGAATGGCGCTCTATTTTACTATGTGCGTGATAAGCGGAATCAAGGCCAAGAGCGTACCATGACCCAAATACGCGTGTCCTTGTAGCGCCGCGCGACCCATGAAGCTGAGAGCGGGAAAATTATCTGGATCGCTGCGGCCGGGAGGGCCAGAAGGATAGTGTCGAAAGCGCTGAAGCCGTAGGACTGGAGAATGAGATGGTAAAAGTTGCCGATTCCTGAGAAGGGCAGCAACGTGGTATGAGCATATCAGGCAGAGGCTTTGACACAACCCGGACTTGCCTCCATTCGGTATCGTATAGCAGAGGATGATCAAAAAGACTACAGTGGGCCACAGGACAACGTTATCGTCTTTGAGTTGGCGTATTGAAAGAGGACCCTTCTACTTACGCAAAACGCCCTGCGCATCCTTCCACACCGCAAATGCCTCTCCAAACTGCCCCCATTTCCAAGTCTTACTTGACAGACTACTCTGGTTCCCCCTCAGCCGCTCCACAGCCACCTGCCGCTCTCTTTCATCAAGAAACCATGCACTCTCTGCCTGATCCGGGCATAGGAAAAGGAACGCGGCGCCGCAGATGAGGGTAAGAATACCGTCAATGAAGAATATCCAGTGATAATTTCGTATACGACCGCCCGAGGTGATGTGTCCAGTACCGTAGCTGATCAATGCACCCACTCCGGATCCGAGGCCCTGTATCCAAGGTCGTTATCAGGACTGGTCCCAGCGAGATACGTCAGTGCGAGCTTACGTTGCAGCAGTAGAATAGGCCGACCCTACGACAACGTCCGTTAGTCCACTCTGTTCTTGCCCAGGGCATCCCTTGAGACTCACTTGAGAGGCTGTTCTTCTCTTGTATAAAACCTAGAAAGCAAGAGCACAAATCCAGGCTGCCGTCGAGGAAAGTCAGCGAGATCCAGGATAGATGGCGGCAAGCGGCTGAGCATACCGTGACACACGCCTCGGCCGCTCCGAGTAAAGTCCGGATGACCACTAGTCCCGGAAAGCTCTGCGGTATGACCATGCATACAAGGAGACTGTCAAAGGGTGCATTTGATGAGCTAGGAACGTGCGTGATGAGTGAAACCGCGGCAGACGTACATTCCCCACACGACGATCATGCAGCCCAGATACCGGTTCAGCTTGAGTCGTTGCAGCAGATAACTGGCGGAGAGCGTGGGAGAATCAGTTCCTCTGACAATGTTCGCTGCCTGGCTTGGCTAACCTTCCCGGAAACTCAAAGACGAGGTACCCAAGGTAGTAGCAAGAGCCCAACCATCGATAGTTACTCGGCGTCAGGTGATTGTCTGGCATTTGAGGCGGATGTTTAGTTTGGTCTCTCGTGCCGTCAGGTATGCAGAATTCTCTCACCTTGCCGAAAGGTGAACACTGCGGCATAGGACATGGCTGACTTGTCAACATATTGAAGGCAATATGCACTCATGAGTAAGGGCATTAATATCTGTTGCGGAGAGGGGTGAGCCTGACTACCGAGGGAGAGCAGGGTGCGCAAGGATGAGACGAAACTCACCCAGTCAATTTTTCTTGCTATCCTCTTGTCCTCGGCTTGCGTATACGCCAGTGGCTCGTCACCAGGACTGAAGCGGGCAACTTCCTCCACTGATCTGCTGCGCGTCAGTGAAGTTGAGGCAGGTATTTTGCTGTCCATCGTTGCAGGCGTCGAGAGATACCGGCCCCACTGATACGTCCCAAGTTCGACAGGCTGCGTCTCTGCAGTGCCGACACTGGTCCGACGTCCGTTCCGAGTCAACGGTGGCGACTCCGGGGATATAATATCGCGCGACGGTCTTCGATGGGTGAGTGCCGAGGCGACCATCGTATACGGACCCGAGATGGACACGACCACGAGATCTGAGTTCAGCGTTGCGAGATTTCCTTATCGATTCGAATGCAAAAGTCCAGACGTATGACGAAGATAGGTGAAACATGTGGCGCAACCGCGGCTGAGCCGAGCACATCCGAACGTGCTGAGCCGAAGCGTGACAGCAGCCGGAGCCAAATGGCGGATGCAGACGGAGTAGTCGCCACCTGGGACCTGTATGCACAAGTAGGTGCTTCCTGCGAGCGCAAAGCGGCTTAGTTGCTCCAAAGATCATCGCGAGACTCGGACTGCACAATGGGAATCGCAGCTACTTGGTGCAGTGTGAGGCGGTGGTGTGGAAATGCCGTCGCAATCATGCCATCTAGCGGTTCGCCCTTTTCTTGCCAAGTTCGCCGCCATGGGAAACTATACATGTATACAAAGCTCATAGTTAACGCAACAGCTATCTGAGCCGCTGCTTCTTCATTTTGATGTCACCACACCAAGTAGTGCTTAGATCATGACCCTGGCCCTTCAAGTCTCCTCATGCGCCAGTGCTGGCTCCTGCTTGGCTTTCCCTTTCACCGGCTTCAGCAACCACTCTATCCTATCCTTCACCCCTCGCCTTCGGATGTCCTTTATCCAAAGGTCCATCGCTTCGGTGGCAACTTCCTCCCCCCATATCGCAGTGAGAACGTGCTGGTTGATGGCCGGCAAAATTCTGTCTGGCGTGCGGGTCGGATGGTGAGTTTTCATCTCCGCATAGGATCCTGCCTCTTCAGAAAACTCTTTTGGTGAGTAACGTCCAATATCCGGGTCGACAGACTCCGGATTCCAGTGTGTTTCAACGGCTGTTACATGCGTTGTCATGGATGTAGCAAAGATCTCAGCCGTGAGAATCGAGGAAGTCTTCATTAGGTCGTCTGAATATGAAGGCAGAAAAAAAAAGACTCGGATCAAGTATGGTATATGAGTGTCAAATACGTCAGAGATGCCCACAGTGACGAACTACTGTTATATAGAATGCCCAAATTGTAGCTAGAATTCCAAGCTGTTGTCCTTTGTCGCTCAAAGGAACTTCGGGCTCATTCAAGCCTCAAGGTGTCCTTCAGGAAACCGAGCCCCGTGTCCGAGTACCAGATTGTTTGGGTAAGCGGACCAACCTGTAGTGCCGACATTCTAGACCTCAACACTCTCCGGAATGAGTTATCGAGTAACATAGATATGACGCTGAGCAAGAGCGATTGCGCCCCCGGCCCATGCCTCAACCGCTACTGCAGCGTGTGTTTTGTAGTCACCATGTAGTATGTGACCCAAGCTAGCGACTTTTAGCATGCTTTCTATTCACCTCCGCGTTGAACCGCGCTTCCTCTCCTTCAACCTAATCCCGTGCATGATTATTCGATTCTCGCTCTGTGCATGACAAAACGAGGGCGTGTCTCTTGATGAAAAACAGACGTTGTAATGAGGCACGCCAACGGAATATTACTCGCGGCCGTTAACGGGACGTTGCTTCGTGCAAAGCCTCGGGCGACAGCGCACTTCAAGCGTTCTCCGCCGTGCAACTCATCACCATGACACCGCATCATCAAACATCATCAAACCCCAGAAACATGCCCCTCACAGCCTCCCCATTGCCGCTCATCAAAAAGGCCCATACCCACGCTCTCCCCGCAACGCCAGTATAAAGCCCCTCGGCCGCATCACTGATTCCAACGATGCCCTCCTCTTGAAGCCTCTTCACCTCTCGCTCCGTCGTCCCAGCCAGAAACGCTTCCCTCTCCCCGGCATCCTTTAAAGCGAGCACGTTCCCCGTCGTCCCGTGACACAGGCAGGGTTCCTTGCTCAACCGACCGCGCCTAGTGATGTCCTGACGTGCGCGGGAGACGGCTCCATTAATCCTCGGAGCGAGCGATGGGTAAAAGTCGGAGATGATGACGAGGCATGGGATGATCCCTGGTGAGCCGTGGCAGAATTGAACAAGGTGGTCGTTGATCGTCGTGGATGACGTTTCAATCGGAAGAAGAGAAGACGGCCAGTTTCCGGAAGGGAATTGTAACGCTAATAGCTGGTGAATATCGGGGTACGTCCTTGTAACTGATACCCTGTGTCAAGGAGAGACGAGAGTTTCCACAAGGTGTAGACGACGCTGAGCAGACCAGAGTAGAGCCGGCCAGAGGGAGCGAGGGATGGTGGTGGATGGCGGTGAACCAGCTCGGTGAGGGAGTTGGCGAGTTCTTCGGGGAAAGAGATGCGCTTGCTGGTGTGGGGTGGCGGGAGGTATCGGGACATGGTCGTTGCTGAACGGAAAGGAAACCGGAAAAGGGAATCTCCCAAAGCCCTCCCTCGCTCCATAATCCACCAAAGCAGCGTTTCGGAATCGTCCCGCGCCGTCTCGGATGCAGAACTAGATGATATCAGTGAGTGGCAAATCGATCATCAAGCATACAACTAGTGGCGGAATACAACCGAGAATAAACAAATGTCCGTGATGGGTGAGTACTGTTATACATAATTGAGCGTCGTATCAATTCTTGGCGGCGCAGGATTTCCGTTCTGGCAGCGAATAGACGCGCGCCATGAGCGTGGAACCCATGTCCCGTTGGCTCTCACCGGAGCTTTCATTCCCGCTCAAAGGGGTCGCAGCAGGACTCCCAGGATCACTTCCCCGCTCTCACCTCCACCAACCCCACGTATCGCGACTCATCACGCCCAAACCTTGCGCAACAGCCCCGTCGCCCAGCGGGAAACCTTTTCCCCGGCCTCGCCACAGTCCCCCTCCCGACTCTCCCTCCGCCGCTCGGCGTACACCTTCCAGCGCTCAATCTCCCCCACGAGCGCACGTAACCTCTCTTCGTCGGAATCATGCGTCACCCCGCGGAAAAACGACAGTGGACGGGGATCACCTTGCTGTTGGTGGGCCTGTGTATCGTGCGAGTCCGAGGAGAGGTGGGGGACCGGGTCTTTCCCGCACAGCGCTTTGGGTGTATCTGACCAGAATTGGATGGCATCCTCGGGCGAGTATCCGGCGTACGCGAGTAGTCTATAAGCGAGTGGTTAGCAGCCGTCAGCAGACTCGGGCAACCATCAGCGCCCGTGACGCACCTCAAGCCAACCAAGTCGGCTTCACGTTCCTGCTGCCTACTGAAGCAAATATCGGAGAGAACCTTGGTCTGGTCCATCCCGAGCTTGCTCATCTGCGAGATGAAATCATTCACAAACGGACCCAAGATCATCCTGCAAAAGGCCACGGGTCAGCGCGAGCCGGTCAACGAGGGACACACACGGACGGGGGAGACTCACGTCACGGGGAAGATCAAGGTCCGTACCAAGTCGGACGCGAGGCCCGTGACGTTGGGCACCAAGACCTGACTTGCGCTCAGGGCTTCCAAGTGATGCGCGAGCAAGAGATGCGCCAGTTCATGGGAGAGCACACAGGCGAGTCGGATCGTTTGTTCTTCTGTCGGGATGATGGGATGACTCGAGTCGATGGATGTCGTCGTCGGGCGGTGAGAGGTCGTTCCAAACAGCGAATGGAACCAACTTTCCGGCTCGGAGGGTGGTGCCTTGGCCTCGACTGGCGGTGAGACCGACGAGTCCGCCAAGATTTCATCCAAGATCCCGGTATAGACGACGACTCCACCGGCACCCTCACTGCCCCATCCCATACTCAGTGCATTCCTCTCCTCTCGTCCTGCAACAGCAACAAATTATACGGCGGCCCGACGGCTAGATGTTCCGTGCCCGTCCTTTCATCGACCTCGGCACCGGGAACCGCCGCATGCAAGAAACAAGCTGCCCTCGGCCGTGGATGCAACGGATGTTCCGGCGGTGGAGGGACCGTATACCCGTATCCATGCCGACGAACGGTTTCCCCGCTCCAATGGGAGGAACATTCTGCCAAGACGCCGGCCTCGAGACGTCGGAGGACCGAGTTGACCCAGTGCCAGCGCCAGTCGTCGATGGGTACGATCGGTGGGGCCGGGGATTCGGGTGTGGTGAGGAGTTGGATGACGCTAAAGGGGGGGGGGGGGGGGAGTTGTGCAAGGTGGATGTACTCACGTCTGATACCATCCTGGACCCTTGAGACGGCTCGCGAGCCCGTGCTCCTCCTCGGGCGACAGCATGATGAATCGCCACCTGCGCGCCCAAGCCGTCAGCGCCACCTCAAGACGCACGCACGATAAACCTCGACGACTCACCTTCCCGAATACGGCGTCCTTTCGAGCGACAACACGGCCGTCGCAGCAAACACCATGAACGGCAACACGACAAAACACACAAACAGTCGATTCACTTTATGCACTTTTGCCGCCATCGCGCCCTTGTGGGCCTCGTGACAGCGCAACTCGAACAACTGCTCCTTCTCCTCGTGCGACATCGCGTCCAGTGCCGTTCTCGCCCCGGACGACGACGACGACGATGACGACGACGACGACGAGAGTTCGGGGAGGTAGAAGAAGGGCGTGGTCCACATGGCGGACCTTGCCTCTGGGAAATGAATCTCGTCGTCCGGGAGCGGGGGCAGTCCGGTGCGTGCTCGGGAGACGTTGACGGTGTCCCTGTACACGAGGGTGAAGATGCGGCGTTTATCCTCTTGGCCTCTTCCGGGGCAGTAGGCGAGTGTCCCCGTCCCGGATGTAATGATCCCCGACGGTTTCCCATTCACCTCTTTGCGCCAAAAATCCCGCTTCTCGGGCCGCTTACACACCTCGCCCTTGCAGAATGTGTAAAAGTACTTTTTCACGTGCGGCGAGATATCCACGGGGGCGTGTGATGTGGCGTATGTGGCGTGTTTGGCGGATATTTTGTGCGAGGCCATGAGGGAGACGGGGACGAGGGTGAAGAGGATTCGTGAGATGACGCTGAATGCCGCCCAGGCGCCGGTGCTCTACAGAGCGGGGGGAGGGGGGTTAGCTAGAGCCTGGCCGGCCAGAGAGGCGGGTGGAGAAAAGGACATACTTTGAGGAGTGCCCCAGCTGCAAAGATGACGGCGGGAGCGGGGAGACGTTGCGTATGTGAAGAATGAAACGCCCGGATGTGAATGGCATGACGGGGCGTTGTCGTCGGCCGGTTACCGCTACGAGTGGCAAGGATAATCGGCGGTGGTGGTGGCGGCGGCGGCGGCGGCGGTGGTGATAGCGAACGCCCATCCGAGGACACTCTGGGTCGCCCACGACGCTGCCCTCCCGTTGGCCACGCGTCCAGCCCTGTTCCCCTGCGCGCACGAAGCAAGGAACCCACCACGTATTCCTGCGTCCGAGGGGGATGCAAGATGTGTCTGAGCATACGGGATAGGACTACGGGTGGATCGCGTGGGGGGACATGGTCGGGTGGTGGAGAGGAAGAGAGGGAATGAGGGTTCCCCCCAGGAAACGCGACACTGCGAAATCCGTCTCCTCGCCCGCGGGGGTTTGCATCCGAGGGGACCCCTCCACTCCCGCGGGGCCGTACGACCAGGAAGCGTCTCCGTGCCGGGCATCGGTCCCGTGCGCGCGCCACGTCATCACGTCCCTCGGCGTGACCCGTGATAGATGCCCTCACCACGAGGGAAGGAGGGAGGGGATAGCAGGCGCGATCGACGGATGCCGAGGACGAGGACGAGGGGGACTAGGGGTGAAACACGCACAGCCCCTGGCAGGGGAAGGGCCTTTCTGGATTGATGGCCGTCTCACCGACGTTTCACCTTCTGCTTTATGGGCCGAGTGCGAGAGGGGTATATAGACGGGGGGGGGGATCGATTCCCGTTAGTTTCCTCCCCTCGAGTGACCATCGTCATCCTCATCCTCATCATGAGCTGTAAGAGACCCTTCCCCCCTTCCCCCCTTCCCCCCTTCCCCCGTTCCCCGTCAACCGCGCGTTCACTTCCCCTCCCTCCTAGGCCAGCCAGGAAACCTCACGTGCAACTTCCCACCGGGGACCCCCAACTTGTTCACAGGAGAGGTAGAGTACGCCTCCTCCCTCCCTCTCCAGCGGAACACGACACTGATCCCTCCGGAACAGGCAGTCCCCGTACAACTACCTCTTGAACCGTCCCGCAGCGATCGCATTCGTCGTCTCTTTCGGCCTCTCCGCAGGTAGTACCCTTCTTTCCCCTGCCTGCCGCGGTGACACGGAGGGGGCGTGCTGACCCTCTCGTCGCGCGTAGCGACACACCTCGGGCAAGCGGTATGGGCTCGGCAGTGGTGGTTGCTCTCTACCTTGTTCTTGGGAGCCGTCGGTGAGGTCCTTTGGGTTTTGGGGAGCGGGGGATAGGGGTGCTGATCCTGTGCGTTTGGCTTGCCATGGCGGCTAGGTGAATGTATCGGTGTACGTGGTTGCTCCTCTCTCGGCGATCACATTACCTTCTGACCACCCGCTGCTCCCTCGCCCGCC
>MU158398.1:0-32970 GCA_015708705.1 Naganishia vishniacii ANT03-052 | reverse complement strand
CCGCAGCCGTCATGATCGCCTACACCGCCGTCCTCCTCGCCTTTGTCATCCGCTACCAACTCGACCGACCACTCCCGCCCGGACGTCAGATCCACCTCTTCACCTGGTGGCCCAACGCCCTCCGACCCAAGAGCAAGAAAAAGATGACCCGCACCGCGCACGCGCAAGGCACCGTGCCGGGAAGAGCGTACACGGGGAGCGAAGAGGTGCTTGCGTCTGCCTCGCTACCCGCGCCCGTCGTCGGTGGTCACCGATCGATGATGAGTGGGCAGACCGGGTTGTCGGGGAAGGGGGAAAAGGGTCCGTCATCGTCTGCGGTCGTTCGCTCTGGCGCAGGGTGTGGCGATGATCGTCTGCTCGAGTATACGCCGCGCGAGGTGCGAGGCGCGAGGATCCTCTTGTGGGCTTGTGCGGCGTCGACGTTGTTGATTTTCATTCGGTGAGTTCGGAGGAGCCTGTAGAGTAGACGGAAGCGGTGGTGGGCGGCGCTGTTGACGGAGGACAATCTCGTAGATCGGTCTATCGATCCGTCGAACTGCTTGAGGGTTGGGAGGGAGCGATCATGAAGAAGCAGACTTTGTTTGACTTGCTGGACGGCATGTTGATGGTGAGTATTGTCGATTCGGTTGGATCGCCTTGCCGTGCTGACGATCCGGATCGCAGTGCGTCGCCGTCTGGATCTTCAACATCGTTCACCCGGGATTCTTCCTACCTCGACACGAACGCGTCGTTGCCAACGGCCTGTAAAGCGATCACAGGAGAGCTCAACTTGCAAGCCGACAACGAACTCGGCGAGCAGAAACCCGGCAATGGACAATCTTTAGCGACTCACAAATAGACGTTCCTCGTTGTTGCACCTTGTAGCATGTATACCCAAGACTGCGTAGTCGGTCGCCTAGAATAGGTGTCATATGGAATGAGTTGTTGATATCTCGGGGACCATATATCCCCCAAGGCATATTTACGCCCTTACGTCACGGCAAGGTTTGTTTACTTTGTCAAGCCAACTCAAGATTCTGTCAGCATGAAGAGTGCGTTGACAGTCTTCTTATGCAGGGCCGATATTCCTCTACCACCATCACATCATGCTACCCTCCTCGTCTCTCACACTCGCTGCTAGAGATGGTCACAGCCGTCCCTGGGCCGCTCCAGCTCGCATGGTGGATAATCTACGATCAGTTAAACTGGTTCCGAATCCACCTTGTTGCATTCATCCTCGTACCCTTCCTGTGAGTGTTTAGCAAATCCGACGCAGCAAGGTTGACAGAGGTCCCCCTGACTACTCAGGTTCTCCGGATTCATGGCTGCTGCCAATCCTTCTTCCGGCAGCGGCAAACAGATCACATCGTACATTGACAACCTCTTCATGTGCTTCTCCGCTATGACGTGAGTGCCCTTGCGTTCTCACGCTCGAGGCCCTGTCGCTGACTGCTCGAATAGGGGTACCGGACTGGAAACGGTAGAGTATGAATTCAAAGCGTTCGGTCACTGCCTCTGAACTGATCCTGGTTCATCGACGTAGCGTGAGCGGGATGCGACCGCTGCAGCAGGTGTTTCTGGTCGTCTTGATGGCTTTGGGGGATATCGTGAGTCCCGATCTCTGTCCCGTCAACGGCAGCTCTTGCTGATGGGAACGCCTGTTCAGTCCGTCGTCAGCCTCGTCACCATATCTTTTCGACAGTACGTGGGTCGCTCGAGAGGGGTCCTGTGATCCGCCGCGATACTGAGGGGGATTCGGCTTCGCAGGATATGGTTCAGGCGGAATTGTGCGAGTGCTGTCGCGAAGGAGCGGTTGAGTCGGCGCAAGTCTCCGAGGCAGGTGAAGGAGAGCGCAAGCGGATCGGCAGTGAGTAATACGTTCGGCACACTGGCATATATCAACTATCCCTTGGACTTACAGGCTTCGAAATCCGCACAGAGATCGGATGACGCTCAAACTGCCCCGCCAGCGGTTCCTCACACGCCCATCGGACACAGTGGGAAGCAATCTCAGGTCCGAGAGGCGAGCGAGCATCGACAGCCGATAGTTCCGCCACGCATCGCCGAGAAGCATGATCCGCCCGCTCGTCCTCGTCGATCGAGTCGGCAGCGGGGTAAAATCGAACAGTCGTACCCTGTCGCTTATGGGTTTGCCGAGAGGGAGAGCTTGAGACGTCGTGCGAGAGCGTGGGAGGAAGCTGGAAGAGAGAGGAAGGAACGTATGTTGGTCAGATTCACTTTGGACTGCTTGACTTGGCTCACGTCGTTCCCACGAAAGGCTACCCTAGGCAACGAGCATCCGTAATCCCTCACGCTGCTTCCGGCCGGGCTGCGCATAGCGGCCGAGGTGGTTTCCCTGGCCCTCATAAACTTCTCGCAGTTCTCCTCACAGCCGTCTTCCCGAAAACTTCGCACCAGCTCTACAAGTTTGTCGCCAAAGATCCCGATGCACACTCGATGCGCTGGGTTCATTCGATCTCGTCCTTCGAGCAGGCTATTGGGAAGCCGTTGAAAGACTACCGGGATGGGGAGGAGGCAAAGCAGGCCGAGAGGGTTAGGTGGTTGCCTCCAGGCGTGAGAGGCGTTGTAGTGGGGGGGAACTCGCAAATCTACGATGAAGAGTTGGACGTAGAGGATCTGGAATTGTTTGCGGCCATAGAGTATCGGGCGTTGAATGTGTTGACTGCGTTGATCGTTGCAGTACGTGGACGTGTGATCACTTGAGACACGGCCTGACATCGCTTCGCTATGGTTACCTAGCATCAATTCCTCTGGATCATAGTACCCTGGGCGATCATGGCCATCTATTTCGCCAAGGTGCGCACCTGGGAGGGCAATTTTGTGGCGGAGGGAGCAGATCAGACGCGCAACGTATCCAAGGTGTGGTTCAGCTTGTTCCAGTCGATAGGTAAGTGGTAGTAGTGTTTCGCCGGTGGGACATCGCCTGACTCGTTTCTCTCCGCAGCTGCATATACCAGTAAGCAGAATTAGGCCCGAATGATTGCAGACACGCTGACGCAAACGCTTCGCCGCATCCAGGCTGCGGCATGTCGTAAGCGGGTCCAGCTCTCACCCGGATTTTCGGACTGATGCAAGCCATCTCCTGCGACAAGGCTTGTTGACGCTTCCATGCTTCCCTTTCAACATTGCTATCTCATGATCTACGTTTTGGCGTTTCCTATCCTCGCCGGCAACCAGGCCATGCCTTCCTTCTTGAGGTTCGAGCTGCGGATCTTTTCGAAATTCGTTACCGCGGGATCCGAAATGGACGTCTTGGTGCATTTCCTCCTCACCCACTCGAGGCGGTGAGCGGGATCGGCAAATCGCTCGCGCAGCGACACGCTGATTTCGTCTTGGTAGGATGTTCATTTACCTTTTCCCAACCTATCAGACATGGTGGCTTGTAGCCAGTCAAGCATTGTTCATGTGAGTGTCAGCGAGGATCTCGCTTGAGAGGATAGCTGACATTGTTTACAGCCTAGCGGGACTTCTCGGATACGTCGTCTTGAACATTGGACTCGAGTTCTACACAAGACTATCGGGCTGGCAAAACTTTTCCGATGGCCTGTTTCAGAGCATGAGTATCCGGTCTGCGGGATTCGAAATCTTTGAGCTAGGCATTCTCGCTCCAGCTTTGCAGTAAGACCCCACTGTAGGGGGATGACCGAGTGACCTCACGCTGACTCTGCAGGACGGCTATACGTGTAGGGTGTTTTATATTGTGAGTCCGGCAATCAGGCTGCAAACGCCGTCCTGCTGACGACCCTGCGAAAGTTCCTGATGTTCACGTCAAACTATCGTAGGTTTTCCAAAAAGCTTGACCGCATGATCATTTCTCCAACGCTTACGTCGTTATTCCCTTTCGCCTTCCAGCCGTAGTCATGGCGATTAGGTGCTTTCATCCCTGCAGAGGACGTGAGGGGTCTTGACTGACTGCCAGTGCTCCACGACAGATCAACAAATGTATACGAGGAGCGAGGTACGCCGAAAGGATCCGTGGGCTGTCTCATGATCTGTTACTTAGCGTTTTCTTCAAACATAGCACTCGGCCTTCATCGCCACCGCCTCGAATGGGAGCAGACTCCAGGTCAGCCAGGAGGTGTGATATTCTCGTCAGTTCCTTGCCTGGCCAAGCGGGTATTCATTTCAACACCTCATACTACTCCTGTGTAGACGATATGTCATTGATCACCTTTTACCGCAAATCGCTTTCGATCTTTGGCCTGTGGTGTTAGCGACCGGTGCAGTATGCGTCATGGAGCGCAGTCACCTTCTGTCCAGCGGTGACTATGGATGGTTCACCATCTGGCACATCCTGTTCGAGGTGACCAGTGCTTATGCCACTGTCGGCGTAAGCTTTGGAAACCCATACTCGAACGCAAGTTTTAGCGGAAGCTATCGCAAGATCTCAAAGCTGATTGTGAGTGAAAACGCTGATGTGGTCGCGCGAATAGTGACAAACGCCTTGTCTTTGTAGGTAATCCTTGTCATGTTACGTGGAAGACACAGAGGTCTTCCATCAGCCATTGATCGGTGAGTGGCTCTCGCTTAGCTACTCTGTGGATTCCCCATTTGGTTCTGGGTTCGAAAGAGCTACCATGTTCCCGGTAGAATATCTCCGCCTCAACGACGACTACGAAGAGCGTAAACTAGACAAGCAGTCGGAAATGGACAGACAGGTAGTATAGTAGAAGGGCTTTTGGATTAATGGTAAGCTCACTTCAGTGAATAGCAGGCGGAGCTGCGAGAAGGAAATTGACCTTCAATCAAGGCGGTGCTTCAGTAATTGGTTGATGGTATACATGATCTAACCCCTAAGGCTTTTTAATATGATTGTATGCGCTGTAAGCTTGGTCAAGTGAATGGCGTATTCAAGCCTGTTTACTGGTAATTCTGTTCCCGCGGTTATCGTGTAGATGGAAACGAAATGGATGTACTACTTGAAGCGAAAGTACAGCATCAACGATGCCTCTGCACCCTGAGAAACGAATTGGGATTCAAGAGATCGTTGATTGCAGTGTCGCGCTCGATATATTGTCTATCCTTGGCATCGCTGCGGACTTCCTTACATCTGGCCCAGCGTAAGCCCGATCGGGAAACCCGCAAAGTCCACCTGGTCCTGCACTGCTTCATCACTTGCCGCCTTGACAAACGAGATTCTCAATCTCAGCCGCACTTGCGCTCCTGGTGGGGCAACGACCCGCATCTGCTGCGTTTCCGGGGAACCGGGAACGACATTGCCGTTGGACATGGCCAGCATCTGTAGCTGTTGCGTCTAATAGGGCAGCTAGGCATCAGTCCTCCTTATTTCCCAATGATCTGAGTGTCAAGGTTCCGCTTACCTTAGGTACTGCAGCCTGAAAATTTACGTTTCTCACTCCTTCTTGATTAAGGGCCATAAATCTGGCCAAGATTTGAACCATTCCCTGCTGAGCGGGATTCACCTTGGGTGTCAGTGTGATTTTAAGCCCATTGTTTTCATACGCGGTGTAGGACGGTAATTGCTGCTTCTGAGGTGGCTGAGATGACATTGGAGCAGAGGTAGCATTCGCCTGCGGCGATTGTGTCCGGTTCACAGCTGGAGTGGACGATGCCATGGATGAAAGGAAATCGAGAGAAGATGTGCCTGGGGTTGCTGAGGCTCCCGTAGGGTTAGTAGAGATTGCTGTGTCGCCAAAGAGGCTCATAATGTCGTTGACGGCGTTCTGGGATTTCGGTTGACTCGGTGCAGGTGAAGAGGACGACATATCCGATGCGGAAGAGCCGAAAATATCGGCAAGCAAATCCTGAGTGTTCTGAGCGGAACCAAGATTGTCTAATGCGCTTGTTGGCGTGGACGCTCCATTTGTCGAGGTTGTTTCGTCACCCATAAGGTCAACCAAAGAGTCCTTACCGACCCTTGTGGAACCGACTTTACGCTTCTCCGAGACTATGGCAATACCACGGCAGAACATGTTGGCTTAGATTTCGCTTGCGGACGGGATATATGCTTACCGGTACCCATGATTGTTGCTTTGATCTCTGGAGCAGGCATGTGCTCCAACACACCGCCAACAACTTCCGCCTTTGTAAACAGCTGGCCAAACTCAACAGCTCGTTGTTGAATCTCCAACTCGGTAGCTTCCGAATTCTTGGCAAGGATCTCGCGAATCCTCTCCTGCTGCACGCCTGCGGCTGGTGTGTTTGCTTCGACGAATCGGATGGCCAACTTTGCTAGTGCCATGATCGTCCACTGTCTGATCAAGGTGTTGACATACGGCGAGTCCAAAACAAGCTGGAAGAGATCGACAATGTCGAAATCCTTGATCTCTGTGACTTGTTCCCCGTCATCGATGCTTCCGCCGCTCTGCAGCATAACGTCTCCAAATTCTCCGACAATCCAGACAGTCGCCAGAGTGAGGGATTCTTGAGAGATGTCCTCACGCAAAGCTTGATAGAGCCGTTGCGCTGTGTAGGCTTGAAGCTCCGCAGTGTGACAGACCAGGCGTATAAAGCCTGAAAGGACTTCCTCTCGAACATAGTTTCCTGCCTAGCGATTTGTAAAGGGTTGTGAGTATGCGAACATTTCGAATCAACCCTCCTCCACAAAGATACTCACCACTGTCAGTGTCCTAAGCACAGTGTCAATATGCCATCTCTTGTTTGGCGCAAACCGCTCCGCTGCCAACGAGATTTGAGTCGTCAATCCAGATTTAAAGTCGTTGTCGGCGACTTCCAAGAACGCCAGCAGTTCGCGCATCATGATGCGAATGTTTTGCTCGTTAATAAGGGCGTAGGAGAGTTCGAGCGCACGCCGTCGGATAGATACATCGCCATCGGACAGACAGGATAGGACAACGTCTCGATGACGTTGTACGGCGTTGTCGGATAACGCGACCTTGTTCAAGGTGTTGAGCGCGACGTATCTGCGAATTGTCCGAATCAGCGACCGCTTGAGTGCTCCAGTATAAATATGCATACCTGATGTTGTTATCTCTGTTACCCAGGAACTTGCCCAAGATATTAATGGCCATGACACGCAGGCCGCTATCCGACTCGATTTCCAAGATAGTCAACACCGTTTCATAGAGGATCGAGTTGCCAACATTTTTCGACGAGTCCGTATTTGTAGCCACCTAGAAATCGAGTATTTCCCAGGTCAGTAATGGCACTTCACTCTGGGAGCAGATCGACTTGCCTGTGCTAGAATGTCGTTCATAGCTTCGCTCGCTTCGGCGTCCCCTTCACCAAGATGACGCAACAGATGCAGGATCTTGACTTGCAAAAACGGATCGGTGATTCCTCCGACGTCGTGTTCCGGGCTGTAGCCGGTGGTCACGAGCGACTTGAGGTGCTTGACAAGAAGAGGAACCGCCTGTACCAGGGTTTAGAGTCAGCTTCACTGACGGGAACGTTGAATCACAGCAGCATGACTCACTTTCTTGAAGTCTCCCCTGACGTTCGAGTCCACCTCGCACATCTCGTTCACCAACGTCACGCCAGCCAACAGGACACCGTGATTACGATCGTGTAGCAACGACTTTGCCTTGTCCAGGAAGTGGTCCATCAACTCGGGTACACGTCGGATGACACGAATCGCACAGAGAGCAGCCTATCGACAGAAGTCTGTAAGCACGGCCCACGAACGCAAAGTGAGCTGCACGAACCTTTTTCCGTATATACGTATTGCTGCTTCCTAGCAACTTTTCGATTTCATTACAGAGATCTCGAGACATTTCCTCGGAGGAGATGTTGGCGAATGTGCACAGCGCCAGGCCAACAGCGTACATGTTGGAATGGTTCATATCGCTGTCGCAGAAAGGTCTTCAGTTGATGGCACCGCAGGATTGCAGCTGTAGAGACTCACTTCTTCAACGAATTCGTCACCAGCATCAACACCTCTTGATTTTCGTCCAACAACAGCATGATCCCCAGATACCCCAATCGCTTGTCACTGAACCTAGGACTGGCTACCAGTTTCAGGCATTCGATCTGTCCAAAGTGCGCAGGATAGCCAAGCATGTGGATGTAGAGAAGTTTGGCGATGTTGTTGTGCCGCGTGAATGAGTCTTCCTCCTTGAATGATGTTCGGATGGCTGCGGATTCCTTCTGAATGAGAGTTCTCTCGTCGGCTAGGGTCTGTAGCCACGCCAAAGCTTCAGCTCAGCACTGATGAAATGCAAGACGAGTCACTCACCTTGCATGACCTGATAGCCTTAATCAGCGCTGTTGCAGAGAAATGCGTCAGAAACCCAACCCACAATGCATTGTAACACAAGGCTCACCCTTCAAGTTGTAGTAGCCGCCCATCTTGGAATGGAGTCCGGAGCGATGTCAATGAGATCGTAATGGGATAACCCGGAATTCTAAAGCTGATGTGCGGCCTCCTCTCTTGCTGTCCAACGAAGTCCTTACGCGTTGCGGCCAGCTTCCAGGAGCGAAAGGCGATATCGAATTACGGGAAGCAAATCACGAGGTCCTGACTGTACGACCGAACGGTACAATGTCACCAGGTCGAAGAAGATAGAAAGCTTGGTATTGGTTGGTACATGTTGTTTGCTGGTTGTCTCATCCTGCCTTTACAAGCAAGGGGTGATATGACGCCTGCTTACGTAACTAGAGCCACGCCGTAGCTGCTCTAGCTTTGACGTAGCCTGGGACGCACTAGACTGATTCAACAACGTTGCAGCGACCTGCCGTTGCGCTCGCAGACCCTCCAGAATGGCTTTGCTTCCGGGGTCGGGATTAGGGAAGGGTCGAACAGGGGTTAGGGTTATCTTCGAAACGAAGCATTCGCGGGCTAACGGTAACTATGGCCATTCTGTAGGCTCTGCCACACGCTCCAAGGGGCTGGGATCAAAGGCGCCTATTCCTTATGGGCGATCGAAAACCGTCGAATTTGGACGCTACTTTCCGCAAGGGCGCCTTAGGGGATTTGTTCCCCCTTGAGAGCCTCGGGAGTCCCTAGGGATATTTTCCCCCAGGGGGATTTCTCTCTGTTGCTTTTTGCTACATATCTCCTTAACCAAGCCACATGCAGCGTTATTAACAATCTCGTAGAGAGTCACTCATCAACAATTATAAGGAGTCTGGAAGTAGAAATGTCTTCCGCGTTAAGCCATACCCTATCGCCAACCTTGAACACAGACTCCACTTCGACTTGTTTCGTCACTATAGTCAGCGAGACTGCAATCGTGGGACTCTACCTGCCAAAGTCATAGTCAGCAGCCTAACAACGTTCAATTTCCCAGCCTCCAAAAAGCCCGGCCATGTCTCAAGCCTTTGAAATGCGGAAGGCGGGTCGTAATTCTTGGGGAACGTGAAAGAGAGCGTTTTGCGACGATGGAAGAAAATGGGACGCCTCAGGAAGCTCAAGCCGCTGACTCGAGCAGCCTTTGGTGTCTTTGGCTTCCCTGGTTATTTAACCAGCGTTGGAAGGTTTAGTCCCCAGGTCAGATTGCTGGCCAACGGAACAACCACAGCTAATGTCCAGTGATGTACCTGGTGATGACCACTGAGACGAGCCAAGTCGCGCCCAGTACGTTTGATGACGCTTCAAATTACCGTGCACAAGCTTGTCCCCACATACAGTCTTCACTTTCGCGACACAGGACACCAGGTTCCAGACTGGCCATGCTGCTCCGGGAAGGCAAGCCCGCAGTCGACCGGAGAGCACAAGAGATCGTGGGGCATTGGAATCACGGTGAGCCCGCTATTTGCTAGGCTTGCGACAACTGCCCATCGCTGAAAGCGCATTATGTGTACAAAAGTGGTGTTACAAGGCACTAGAACGCCATCCGAGATAGCTCTTCTTAGCCAGGCTGCTGTGGGGCTTGCTACAGTCGGATTGTCAGCCTACGGAATGACAGACAAGGATGCCGCCAAACTTAACGCGATACAAGATGGTAGGCACCGTTTTCGAAGACAAATGAGAGTGCACAGTTTAGTCGCGATATACGAACACAATATGGGGAACGGACTTCCAGGCACCGTGGTGTCATTTCAAAGTTATGCAAGCGCGCTTGATAATACCGGGCGCATGAATATGCTCATTCGTTGCGAGGCCAATGTTTCTATGTCGAGATCTTCAACTTTGTTAGAGTCCACTACAATCTCTTTATCACGGGCAAGTGATCTGACACGCATCAGCAAGGCAGCACTGCCGTTGTAACGGGTACTAGGACAAATGATGTACGCTTACTACGTAGGACGGTCTCTGACAAGTACCGAAGTGAAAGACGAGGGTAGCTAATCCTGAGGAAGTCTTGCACTAAAGGTAGCTTCGGAATTCAGAGTAAATCAAAGGGAGTTTCATAAGGCATGGAAGCTATTACGAGAGCGAAGTCTGGGCAAAGTTCGAACAAAAATCAGACCTTGGTTTGTCCGTTTGGACGTAGGGGGAGAAATATCGTGTCTCACCACTCTTTACGTGTCTCTGATCGGCAGCCTGATGAATGAATGCAATTGAAAGATGGAGAAAGAGCTGTCATATTACTGCTCTAGCGTCCACGATGTGTAGCCTAGAGGCGGAGCAGCTCAGAACAGGTACATGCGGACATGCCGGCGTGACCGTGGACTGCTGGCGCAGCGCAGAGCTCGCAGCGTTGAGTCGAAACGGATAGGCAGATGGAAAGGACCCACGCCACACGATAGGGAGATCTTGGCGGGTCCTTCGAAAGGTGACCAAACTCCCTCCAAGGATACCAGAAGACCTATAGCACTACTGTTATGTTCATGCAATATCTACGCCTGAACGACTGGAACCAGGCTAACGGGCCTGTTTGACCTTCATTTGACGTCTATATATGTGCGGGATAGAGTTCGATATATAGCTTTCATTGACTTGATGACCACCTCTTTATACCTTGTCACCTTTGCAATGCAACCCAGCAAGAACGAACGCAGGGCAAACAGGGTCCTGGCACCAGCGACGCTAAACTCAAGAACCTAATCGACCTGCAGAAGAGCCAGACAGCCACACCCCCTTCACTCGCACCGCTTGACACACTGCCGACATTTCCGCCGATGGGATCGACTCGCTACATATCTAACACTAGGATTGGCCTCGTGCGGCAGCTGGCAATCGCACCCCGCGCTGCAAGAAACCCAGTGTTCGAGGACATACACAGAGAAAACAGGCAACGAGACCCGGGCGGATGTAACATCTGTCTGCGTATCTTGCATGGTACGTTACAACCTCACGTTAAAAGTGGAACATGTCTCGCTTATCGAATCTCTTGGCTTTCCCCGCTACTTATGATCGCCTCCTGCTGAGGCATTTGCTCCCTCTGGATATCTCCCCTCCAGGCACGCCACACCTCGCCCATGTCTCGCACCTAGCGGCTCCCGCTGTCTCACCGACGCTGCACGTCCTTCAGCCATCGCCACACTCTTCTCCTGGTTTCATCGCGGGATCGTCCAAAGCGTCTGTCCCAGCCCTCACTCATGTCCTCTAGCCCTCCCGTCAACGGCAGCCCTGTTCTAAGCGCGGATCGAGCTGTACAGCTCCAGGAACGTCTCCCTGCGGCAACACGGGCGAGTGGTAGCGGGAACATGGTGAACGACCTTGTAAGCCTAGTTTTTTACCTCCCTGAGGCTGCAAGCCATTTAGGATCTGGTCACACCGTATTCCTGGCGTATTTGCTTTGGATCAACCATCCCGCGTCGGGAAGATCCGGGGAGTAGCCGAAAACGCCACATCTCGGGCTACCTCTAGTCAATACTGCAGTCGATCGGATGACCTCCTTTCTCCTCTCGGATCGGTTTTCGATTCAGCCGTGAAGGATGCGTATGCAATGGCCCAGACTTTCTCATACCATGCACCTGATCAAATCAAATCGCGCTTGTCGGGAGACGCGCACCTTCGAGAATCTTCTTTTCAACCTCCGCTTTTTTTCGCTTGGCGGTTCGGAACAGAGTGTGTCACATCATTCCTTATAAATCATGCTGTTACGCTTTTGAGGGAAAAATGTAGAGGATGTTGTTGGGTAACTTAGTACCATCCTCAATGGCTCATGCTCGTTCAAAATCCCGACATCCTGCGGCAACTCCCGTACGGACGAGGCAAGCGCCGCCGCCTCCGTTGCCTCCACAGACGCCTGGACCGCCGAATTGGGTCCCTCCTGGAACATCAGGACCACATCATCACACCTTTTTGCCTTTCATATGGGACGACCCTCCTCCTCCTCCTCCTCCCTTCCCTCACCATCCTACGCTTCAGCCCAATGATAGTTCATCCCTTCCTATATCTTTTGTGAGCTCACAGACTCCTATCAGCGTAACCAAGCTCTCGCACAATGATTTAGAGTCTATAGCTTCCGCCGTATGTAAGAAACTGGCTTTGATGAACAACGACAAGGCACTAGTGGCTTTCGAGACGGAACCGAATGGAAAATTTGTCGATGGTCACAGCGAGGAAGATCCATATGCAAGTACTGGGCCTGATGACTCTTGTGAAGAGCGGGGTATGTTCCGAGTCACCCTGAGACGTTTTTTCTTACTGAGTGCGTCTCTGCATTATCTTTGTTCAGGCAGTGCCCTCGCGTCTTTCCTACCGCCTCTTTCGCTGCAAATCGCTATCCCTACTTCCCCAACAGTTGGGGCATCGAAAGAGATAGATTGGAGCCCGTGTTCTACCGCTTCGCATATGTATGATAACGCGTGGAGTGATTAGCGCATGACGGACAGGTGGACTTCCTGTTTACGTTACGACTAGAGTCACTTTCACTCCCAACTATTGACTCTGCTTTTGGGCTGAGGACGGCTGAAGATTTCTGAGTGGACATAAGCCTACTTTGTTTTATCTGGTGAACTTTGAGGCTCAGCGCGATTGAGAATGCTGCCTTTGCGGTCGTGTATCATTGTAGGATTCAAAGTCTCAAGTTCTGCTTGAAGAATAACCTATCCACATATGATACTCGTAAGATCCCACTCGCCTTGACAGCTCCGACACTATGCACTGTAACTCGAGACTATCAGGTAGCATACGACAGCCACTGTCTCTGTCAATCGAATGTCAATGTTTCAAGCACTGCCGTATGGGTGTCGGAGCTACAGACATCTCAGAGCTTGGCAGGAGTATGGGCAAAGTTAATGCATAGCTTGCGCAAACACTGCTCTGGGCGAATGGACCAAGGTCTGAGCATTCTTACAACCTGTGCCGCGCCAAAACTACCGCAAGGGCATAAAGCTTTGCGGCGCAATGCGCAAAGTCAGCGCAAAGCTTTCAAACTGCGCTGCTCGAGATGCTGTTTGCAGGCAAAAGCTGTATAACTTGCTGGTTCACAAAGCTCAATCGCAAGCAGTGCAGCCTTCCTCCAGTCGTACAAACAAGCTCATGCAAAGTTATACTGTAAAGGCCGTAACACCCACCTCACAGTACGAGTACGAGTACAAGTATTGCAAACTCCAGATATTCTGCTGAAAGTACTGTACTTCAATATACTTTTCGTAACACTACGCTGATGTTTCTCGTATAGTCTAACTGACTGAGTGAATACCACTCGTAAGAACATGCAAGCCATCATTCACGATGTCGAGCTAACAATCAAACCACACAAAGGACGTATGGTGGTCTCCCTTGTTCAGTCGGGTCCTGACAGCACGGTTCTCGTGGTGCGTAGCCTATATATTCGGACCAGTGATGCCATGCCTAATCGAAATGACTTCTCCTTGGGGTATACAATTACATAGAACAACGACTTCAGGCTTCTCATCTTTGCCTTTCAGGTTTCACACGTGATCACCACTTCTACTCCTCCATGTCTTCCTTGCCGCTAACATCCTCCTCAACTCTATCTAGGCGAAATCCACGACTGCCTCTAGTCGTTTTTCCGACTCTGCGTTGGATGGCGGGATTGTAGTAGACCGTTCCTTCTGTGCTTCTTGCTTTACTGACAGGATCATTGGCCTAGATGCGAGTATAATCATCGTGTCCAATATTGGCAAAGATCACGCTGCGAAAGCCTCGGAGGAGAGGATATCTCACGGCGATGCTGTGTCACACGACAAAGCGGAGAAGTCGAGGACAGGAAAGCACCCCAATCAGGCTCGAGACATTGCAGTAACTACTCCGTGAGGGCAAAAGGACGACCCCTCTTCTGCCAAGGCGAAGCAGTCAGCAGTCGAGAGAAGCGTGTTAACCCCAAGACCTGGCCTAAGGCAGGTGTGGTGTTGGCTTTGAGCGCTCTTGGTGGCGCTCTCTTAGGACGGTTAGACGGGGAGAGGGAACAAGCACCCCGACGAGATCTTCACGTATACAGAGGCCCTTACTGAGGGATGTGTGGCACGCCTCGGCAGTAACGATGGTTTCCTCAGAGAGCTTCGGCTTCGAGCTCTATTCTTAGCTCATACGTGGAAGAAACGTCCCGCATGACGTGTTAAGAGCTGGCGCCGCATAGCATAGTCGCCACTAGAACGATGGCTGTAACTTAGTCACAGCTTGACAGTAAACCCATTACCTCACCCTGACACGGTTTCAAAACCTGAGCTTCACCATTGCCTGAAATTGCTGTCCCGAGCTCCGCCATAACAGCGTGTCAGGCAGTTGGGCTAGAGCAATGTCGGGACGCCACCTCGTCTCGAGGCATCCTTGTCCCACCCAGTTCCCCGCAAAACGACATATTGATTACAAAAGCGAAACAGTGTCTTAGGGGCTCATAGCTTAGTGGTATAAAGTTCCCCGGAGAGTGAATATAATTCGCGACGAGGGGGCCTGTGTTCGATTCACGGGACTGGAAGGATGCTGGATTTTTTCCGGCTCCTTATGGGTCTTTTTGCGGGGGCTTGTTTTCCACCTACTGTAAGCTTACATAAGCCTCCGACTAGGACTAGAGACATCGCAGGGCGATCGTACGGATCGTCAACCTAAGTTTCTTCTAGATGGGATGAGTTGGCTCAGCGCATCCCATCGCCTGGTTCCTTTTTACTCCCACATATACATCGAACTGAGGCTGGCGGTTTCCAGTCCAGCATGCTCAACAAGGCTCTCCCACTCCACCACCGCTGCCAGCGGAAACGAAGCTAGCAGAATATCTTTAGCATCTTGGGTTGATTGGGGAAAGCGAGAGAGACTACAGGTTGCGAGGTGGCATTTAGTGAGTAGCTTGTGCCTTTTTCCCATTTCTGCCCAGCATACACAGTGCTGATCGACGTCTGGCATCCTAGGATAGCTTTGATCCTTTGTATTCTGTAGCAGCCCGTATTGTTTCCTCCCCCGCTCATGCCCACCTGTCCAATTTTTCAACAGCCATCTGGTCTGATCAGCCATATCCGTTGCGTGTCTTCAGACGGCCATTTCGGGGTGGAAAGGGCTTGGATGACAGGGCAAGTCAGTGGTACTGTGATATATCGTGCTGGGTGGAAGTGTGGTGCTTAGATTTAGCTAGTAAATTTATCTAGTCAGGGTTCGTTGCTCCTTCTTCCTCTCTACACTTCACCCCATCCGTCTGTTGTAACTCGGTGCCTCATCGACTTCTTCTTTCGGTCTTGGCTTGTCTGAGCCCTATTATGTCTGAACCGACACTTGCTGACTCTCTATCCGTTGATGTACTTTAGTGGTTCATTCATCGTCCTCGCGCCATCTACCATTCTCGGCAACCTCCCGAATGTGAAGGGCCCGCCTCCATCACGGCTTCAGCGATGTCTAGGCTCTGGTGCCTGGTTGAGGAAGAACTCACAGACAGCGGTACTGGCAACAATGAAGGTGATTTTCTCGCTGTTGGCCGATTCGCATGTCAGCCCCCTTACTGTTCCAACCCTGCGCATCCCTGTATACGTAGAGGGTCCGGCTTTTCTCCAAACGTCAATTAATAACCTCACAACGGCTTAGCAAAGAGGTTGCGGTTCCTGAGGAGTTGGAAGGGCGTGACACCGACTACCGTGTGAGCTTGTGCTATCGCAATCCTTATCAATTGTGGGACCCTTTGTGACGATGTTTCTTGCTTCCCCCGTCGGTAACAAGCAGAAGCGCAAGGCGGAGAGATGTTACCGGTAAACTATCCTGCCAATGCAGACGCGCAAAGATTGGTAGAAAACGGTGGAAACGAAGAGTAGGATGACGAGGCAAGGGTAAAGATACAGACAAAGGAGAGGATGTCATAGATCCGCGTTAGAAGCGTCGCAAGAGCTGGACGAGCCATGGGAGTGTTGCTGACTTGAAGATCAGGCGGAGAATTGGGTTGTGACGTTCGAGTAGAGATCGCGCAGATACATGGAGGTATGAAAGACATCCAGCTCATCACGGTGTTAAGTGATTTAACTCCTTTCAAGATCCATCTGGTATCGACAGCTGATAATATTTTCCAACTTTGCCGCACAGATTGCGAATATCCTGCACAGCTGATCGCGTTCTTTCGTCATTGCCTTCAGCGTTCGAGTGGTACCTCGAGAGTGAGCTGTACTCGGAGGGATGTGGCATAATGCCCTGGACGACAGCGTCTGGTATAGAGCTGACGTCACTAGGCCACAACCGACGATGGGAACCGATGGTCGGGAGTATATGACTGTCGCTGAGCTCTGTGTGCGCAAGGCATATTGGGACAGGAAAAGAAGCAATGTAAAGCTCAGGACCTCCAAGCTATCGATCTACGTTCTGGAGCGATGACAATGCTTGTATACATGGTCTGTGGCACTGTATCCCCATAAGCAAATCTGCTTGAACCCAGCCTACTCCCTCGTGATCGCGGCACTGGTCTGTCTACAACTCCCTCAGCATTGCTCCTATCCTATGGCTTCTCAATCCAATTCGCCCGCGACAGCGACAAAGCGCAAGCGAGCAGAGCTACCACCACCCGCCGATGGTCAGGTGCCTCAATGATATCTTCTCGCCGATACCACGAGGAATAACATGCAGACCCCAGTCACGCCGTCGGGCGCGAGACATTTTGCGGCAAGTCACAGCCCATCGTTGGCTAGGGATGTTGAGCTAACTGAGTTCAAGCGTCTTAAGCGCCAGAACGAGGAATTGCAGGCAACGATGTGGCCCTGAGGCAAGATAAGAATCGCTTGCAGCAAGAGCGCAATGCAGCCGCAGGTGGGTCACAATGTGGTGATGAACATATATGGTATTTCTTTGACACCCAGGTGTGCTTCAGCTCAAGTGGAAGAGATGAAGAGACTCCCCGCTCTACAAAAGCTGCGAGAGGCTCGTCGGCAATACACAGACCAATCCTGACGAAGAAAGCCAGGAAGGATATCAGGTTGACGTTCACGCAAGAGCGTTTGGGAATCAACATAGTTGCTGACGATATCGACGACGGCGGGAAGCTGACTCCTCTGGGTATCTCAAGGAGCAGTGCTGATGAGAAGAATCCACCACGTGTGAGTTATCAGTATACGTTGTATAATGAGAATGTGTGTGTGTACAACTCACCTGAGAAAAATCCACCACGTATGAGTTATCAGTATACGAAGTATAATGAGAATGTGCGGGGAAACTCCTCAGGTAGCGAAACCTAGCTACAATGAAGGCATCCTTTTATAGTCGCATATAGGGTGGCGAACGTTGGTGGCGAGATGATGATCAAGCTTTGCTGGAAGAAAGAGGAACAATGGAGATAGCGAGGTGGAGTTGAGCTACGGCATAATGGCGAAAGAAACCGTACGAGGATCGTTGATGGCGTGAGTATGGAACGTTGACACTGCAAGCAGCTGCTGGTAAGTTGGCCAGATGCAACGGCTACCATCGTCCGCTTAGTGATGCATTGATCTCTATCACTTGCGCGTCCAGCTTGGCAGTATGATAATGCATCAAATCTTACATAGAGTTCGAAGAAAAAGTTCTACTGGTACCGTGCCTCAAAGCGTTACTCCGTCACGGGGACATATTCGACGCGGAGCAAGACGCTGAGACTTTCGAGAATCACTGGCGCTTGAGCGAGATGCTCATGGAAACGATTGAAGGCATCAACCGAGTTGAGTACTGGTACCTGCTCATGGCTATTACATTCACTGACTATGGCACCGGCCCAGAGCTACTGACGAGGACGACCATACGGCACAGCCACGTTCAAAGCAACATCGGCAGACAACTCCAGATGATGTTCCGCTTTAAGAAGAGGGGCATATGCAGGAGTACGGAGAAGCTCGTGAAACAAGACAGATTGTACCGATTTTCTCGATCGCTTGCTCGTTTACGCTATCCAATGATAATTCCCATTTCATCCGTATCGCTGCAAATACCTTGATGAGCTGCGAGCCCCGTTGCCATGACAAACACGGCAGCTATCCGCCCCGAGAGAAGAGTCAAAGGGTTCCCAAGCGTCGTGGCTGTGAATCAGGTCAGAATTGACTGGTTTGGTTGTAGCCTGGCAAGCGTGATTTCCACCATCCATGCTTTGGTCTCGAGAGCTGCTGTCCAGACACAAGCCAAGGGATGACTCCCGAAAGAATAAAATACGATTCGCGTCAGATGTCCTCCGTGCGGAGTTGTCTGAGTTTCAGGTCACACGGATGGCAGGACATCCCCATTACGAAGTCGTCAAGATTTGCCTATAATGACGTAACCCTCAGAGACGCGCCCGGCGGTATTCATAATTTGCGCCGGGAACGGCGATCAAGCTGCGGGTCTCAAGCGAAAGTCTGATCGCGAACATTTTTACAAGTTCTGGAGGCGCGCTTCACAACGTTGCCATGTTTCTCATGGTGTATCCTTCCACTTCCACTTCAGTGAGATATAAACTCTGCTTGTGAGATAAGAGTACAACGCTAGTGGTAGCTCCCATGTATAACGGCAGTGTCGAACTGCTATTGCACTGCATTACAATAAGATCAATCGCATGCGCGCGACACATGATGGATCTGGACGTCGGCTCCGGTTATATATTATGACATCCGATTTTATCGACACCTCATATGTAGTTGGTCGGACAGCATGAGTGAATTGTTCACATTGTGTCCAATTATCCGGTCTGCATGATGCAGAAATGCAGAAATGTGGGCACATTGGTCCGGCGCCGATTCAAGAGTCCTGGCAGCGAGCAGGAAGCTTAATGAGAAAGCCAGAAAGCGGTGTCGTGATGACGTCAGGTTACAGGCTGGCTATAAGAGGGCGGGCGGAAGCAAATCCGGCTGGGGTCGCTGTTGATTGAATTATTGATGTATGATAGTTGATCAGTTGGTGAATGATGGGTGGCATTCTATCAAGAGACCTATTCCCGCCACCACATACATATTCTTTCGTGTTGGTTTCCTGTCGGCATCGATCGTCTCACTTTGACCGTAAGCTTTTGACGATATCTGACGGCAAGTCCACCCTGCATCTGCCCTGATGTACATGCGCTTACGACGTCCTGTTTAACAGACTTTATCTGCCTTTAACGCTCTGCACCATTTGCTTTGTAACATGTATGACAAAGGGCAATAACACCGGTCCCCTTGTCATACACCTCGCTGACTTGATCCTCCTCAGGTCCAATGACCCATCACAACTACCTCTCAAACCATCCACCCTCAAATCCCGCCTCGAAGCTTTCCAACCATCGACATCCCCTTCCTCCTCAACCAGCAACAATGATGCCAGCCAATGCTCTCGGGTCCCCTCGGGGAGCTTAAAAGACCGAATCGCAATGTTCAACGCTAACGCGGATACGGCGAAACCCTTGATCCCGACCGCGGCATTCGGACAGTCTGCACCACCACCAGGGCACAAGGCGTCCGCGAAACCCGTTGGCGGGGGTCTAATTGGGAATCGGCTTCCAAAGTTGGATCCGAGTGGGGCAGGGGTGTTGAGTCGGAACATGGCGCAGCCTGTTGCGGGTGCTGGAAGAAAAGTCAGCGAGAATCGGGGACTGTATGGGAATCGGATTGCGAGCGTGACCAAGCATCATACGGGCGGGTCAGTGGGGAGTGTCGGGAGTGATAGGGGGGCTGAGGCTGGTTCGGTGCCAATGCCGATGGAGCAGGGAGGGGGAAAGTTGGAGACAAGTGCGGATTTGGAGGAGGATGCGGTGGATCTTTCCGAGGTGGCGGACGAGAGCCGGAAAGACGAACCGACGGTACCGGACGAAGCTGAGAGCAGTGCACCATACACTACGAAGCCCGACATTCCCGAAATCCGCGCCGGGAACTTGGTGCCCTCCACCCTACCACACGACGAAGACCAAGACGTCGACTTGAACGCTTCGCAACCTCGCTCCCCTGAATCAACGGCCGCGCAACCTTCCGAAACGGATCCGACACTCAGCAGGATCACGTCGACCTTGAGTCTTGCTGCTACGGAGAAGAGTGCGACCTCGCGGAAGAGTACGGCATCAAGAGTGACCGAAGCGAGTTCGCTGAGGGTAGAGACGGGCGCGGATGACGAGATGAGGGAGACGGGTCAGCCGGGGGACAGCGATCGAAAGATCATTCAGGAGGATCAGGACAACTTGTCTGAGGTGTCGACACCGACGGGAACACCGACAATGCCTCAACGAGAATACCTCCCCGAAATTCCAGGATCGCAGAATCATCTAATTGGCGGATTGACCCTGCATGCTGAGGTTATCGTTTCCGCTGGAGCGTTCGGAGGCGGCAAGAAGATGTCGCTGGGCCAGCACTACGACGAGGTCATGGTCGATACGTCGGCGATTCCGGGTGAAACCCAAAAACTCAAGCATGGAGAAGAAACATTCGAGCGAAATTCCGCGGCGACCGAGACCGAGAAGAATCGCAAGGGTAACGAAGCGCAGTCTCAGGGTGATTTTAAGGTCACAGCGGATAAGATGGTGCACATCGAATTACCCACGGATGATCCAGCGTTGATAGAGGAAGGGCGCGAACTTCAACGTCAAGCCAAGGACAAGCTTCATGCTGCTGCCGAGGAAAGGGGCAAGTCCGAGTGGGAGGTGATGGAGGAGGACAGCAAGAACAAGCCAGATCAGGTCAAGCGGGAGCAGGCGAGTGCGAATGAAAAGGAGACCGGGGACCCGGAGACGAGTTTTGTGGAGGTGCAAGAGCGCCAGGTGGAGGAGGCTCGGGTCAACGCGGAAAAGCGAGAGGAATCCGGGGACCGAGGTGATGAGGGTCAAGGCGAGCAACCGAAATCGGAGAAAGAGCCAGTCACACCCAGACACGCGACAGTCGAAGCTAGAGAGTTCGAAGTCAGTACGCCTGACAACACGGATGCCGGAGCTGTCAAAACGGCGCCGACGGAGGATAAGGGCGAAGAACCAGAGTCGCCCTTGTCGAATGCAACTCGGGAACACATGCTTGATCAGACGTGCGCAGACGTCAAGATCGCCATTACCGATGCGGAACAGAAAGAAACGCAGACTCCTACCGAGGTTATAGAACCTCCGACCCTGGCCCCAGAAAGCGGCTCAGAGACTCGCGCTTCGCTCGATGAGACGCGGTCTGCTGCCTCGGACGAAAAGTCTACCATCCAGCCGCTCAGTCAAGACGAGACTACCGAGGTCGGGGATTCGCCGGCAGTCGCAGTCGCCGCGCCGGAGACCAGCGATATCCAGGATATCGAAGACATTCCTACAGCCGATGACACAGATCTGCACAAGAAGGACCAAGATCCGAACATCGAATCCTTGATCGCTGGTAAACGCAACGATGATTCTGGAGTGGAGCCAAAAGTCGAAATTGCGGAAGACGAGTCCACTTCTGCGAATGTGCTGAGAGATGGCAATCCGCAACAGCTAGAAGTGGAACCGGCACCGTATGTTGTCCCACGACGCGGACAAGACCAGCCGCACTCCCTCGCATCGATCCCTTCCGACATCGAGGAGTTTGACGGGGACGCGGAGCCCAGCGCTAACATGACCTCTGCAACGTTTCCGTCCGTGCCCAAGCAGGAACCCAAGATATCCGACAATACCAGCACGACCGACTCGACCGAGATCAGCCGCACCTCGACGCCTGGACCAGAAGAACTGAATCTGCCTTCTGTACCAAAGGACGATGTTGATCAAGTCGATTCGCCACAAGGCAAGGTCCGAGTCGGCGTCACATTGTCTCCTGGGAAACACCTGCAGGCCGAGCGAGACAGTGGACACAGTACAAGCCAAGAGTTGGATGAGGACACGAAACGATTCCTCGCCAAGAAGGACGGAAGCGGTGTTGAAAGTGGGCAGGGCAGCCAAGCGGAAGATACTGCACCGTCACTGGATGCCATGGCGGCCACACTATCGGATCCCGGAAACACCACCCGCCTCGCGAAATCGATCAGTTCTTCGAGCACATTGTCTTCGTCCTCGTCAACGTCGGCAAAGAAGAAGAAGGCACAGGAGCGAGGAAGGAGTCCGTTGTTGGATATGGATGTGGACGGGGAAGATGGCGGGGAGACGGGGTGGGCAAAGGTGTCGGTTAACAAGACCAAGTACTCGTAGCGGGACCCGAGGGTATGAGCGGGCGGTATGGTAGAGACCCCCGGAACGCGAAACCCCTGTCAATTGTACATATTATTATACGAGTGATTACTACCAGTTACAAACCAGCATCTGCGACACTGCAGCCTAACCCTGCGCCTCAGACTACCTCGACTTGTCGAATATATGAACATCCACCACGGGCTTCTGTGCGCGTGCAAGTGAGCCCTTTCGCTCGCGCACCGGTGAATCACGCAGAACTCCCGGGCCAGAGGAATACGACGTCGTGGCCGTATATGGTGATGTGGGCATATTTTCCTCGATGATGTCTTGGTGGTCCGGGCCGTGGGGGCTGGCAACGCTGACATGTATCGGAGGACGATACGACGACGATGATGATGATGATGACGGCGCCGCCGCCGTCATCGCCGTCGTCAGGGGTTGCGGTTGGCCGTATCGTACCGGATGGGAGAACTGTTGATGTGATAGTAGCCCCGGGGAAAGATTGGGCGAGGAAGGGATGGATGATAATGTCGTCGACGAGCCAGGGTACGGCGACATGGAGGGCGTAAAGTATCCCGTGGGGGTGGCACGTGCGCTCGATGCGTTGCTGCTAAACGGGAACGCCGATGGCTGGAGATGATGATAGTGTTCCCCACCGCTGCCGATACTGCTGCCGATACCGCTGCCGATACCGCTGCCGATACCGCCGCCGCTGTGGCCGGTCGGGGTGGACGAGCGGGTGATACTGTTGGCGAGACCAATGAGGGAAGCCACGCTTGGCGTTCGACTTGGTTTCGGTGTTTCCCCGATGATGGGTGCGTCGTGGCGTATAGGGCTACCGGGTACGGCCACGTCCATTCGGGACGAAGATCCACCGCCGCTGGCGATAGCGCTGGCTTTTTTGGGTTCGGGTTGGTTGTATAGCCATGTAGCGCAGAGCACGACGATGCTTCCGATAACAAAGGCCGGAGTGATGGGGTAGTTGAAGAGTCCAACCGAGGCGAGAAAGGAGAGAATGATGCTGAGTGACGTGGCGAACCCTTTGAGAATGTTGTCGGAGTACTTGATGACGATAGCGGTGATGAGACCGCCCATCACTTGGGTCAAGACGGTCGCCCAGGCCCACACGCTGAAATTGGAAAACGGCTCCACGAGCAAGCCGACGAGTCCTCCTCCGCTGGTGGTGCTGGAATGACCGTTGAACAAGACGGGCAAGAGGGCGGGGATGAGGGAGAAAAGGGAGAGCTGGATGTTTCGCGTCCATAGATCTGCTTTGGATCCCTTGAGAACCATTTCAAAATAGACGCCGGCGAGGCCCGAGGTCATGCAAGCGGCGGTGACGGCCATGAATCCCGTAAACGGGTTCATCCCCGCGTGGTAGGTCGGTGTATGGGCGGTCGTTGCAAGGGGTAGTGTGGGGATTTCGGAGCGCAGGGCTTTATGTTCGGTGTGTTCGACGTAGTCTTTGATGGCCGAGGCGGCTGCGGTGTAGGTTAGTGCGCGCGTATCGACGGCGTGGAATAGGAGCTTACTCGCAACGTATCCCGTGGATGCCTGGCCTGTGGACTGAATCTGCACGATCCCCACGCCGACTGCGAGCAACAACAGACTGAGCCACTTCGCCGACGAGAGTCTTTTCCCAAGGAGGAGGACGGAGAAAAAGGCGGTCGTCAAGATCTTCATCTGGTAGGTGACCTGAAACGTGGCCACATCGAGGTTGGACGCAGCGACATATTGGAGGTTGTTTTGTATAACGTAGAGGATGGCGGGGATGGATAGCTTCCAGCAATCCGGGGAGAAGATGTCAAATGCGAGACGTTGCCAGCGTGATCGTTTAACGTAGGCCGAGAAAAAGTGCGAGGCGCGTGCGTAGGTGCTAGCGGGATAGCGTTTCCCTAGTCCTGAGTTGGAGGAAGCGTTGAAGCGGGGTTGCTGGAGGACATCGCCAGCAGTACCGCTCCCGTTCCCCGTCTTCCCCGTCGACAGCAAACGCGACGTCGGACTCCTCGCATGACTCTCATCACTGCTCATCTCGTCGTCCACCCGCTTCAACGCGACCAAAAGCGATATCGTCCCCTTGAGCAACTCGTTCATGAGTACGGCCGAGGAAGCCGAGTATGTTTCCGCGGGCGAGGAGGATATGCGCGAGTAGTGCATGATGATGGAGAGAAGGGCATTTTGGAGCGCGAGGGTAAGGAGTCTGCGTTGGGGGAAGGGTAAGCGCGCGCCGCCACCAGGGACTGTGGCCTAGACTCACGATACCCATTTGAGGTCGAGGGAGCGGCCCATGAGTGCGATACGGGCTATCATTGTGTCTGCATGGGTCGTGGAGCAGGAATCATCCACCGTCGCAACCATAAAACAGAGCTCCCCGGTGTCCTGGTTATTACGACCGAGCGAGTCGACAACAAATCACGCAGCACGCGCTAGTCCGGCCGCCGAACAAGTAGATTTTAGGGGATTGTCTTCATCGGTTCTATTTACGGTCAATATAGCACTACATCCCCTTGACATCCCCCATCACCCGCTCAAACTCGTCCCACTCCTCCCGCGTCATCCGGTACGTCTCCCGCCCCACCTCGGGGAACCTCCGACTCCGCACAGCATCGATGTACTCGCCCACCGCACGCCGCGACTCGCTCCCGACGTTGCCAAACCGACGGACAAACTTGGCCACCTTGACGCCCTGCAGCTGGCCCTCGGATTCGAGCGCTTCTTGTTCGGTGGGGAAGACGCCGAGGACGTCGCTGGCAACCAGGACTTGGCCTGAGGTTCCCGGGCCGGCGCCGATGCCGATGGTGGGGATGTCGAGGTGCGTGGTGAGGTACGTGGCGACCTTGTGAGGGATCGCTTCCAGTAGCAAGGCAAATGCACCGGCTTGTTGTAGTTCCCGTGCCGTCTCGACCAGATCTTTTGCGGCCTCGGCGGAACGTGCTTGAACCATGTATCCGCTGAGCGAGGTCGCGCGTTGAGGCTGTAACCCGAGGTGGGGCAAGACGGGGATTCCAATCTCCGTCAACCGTTTCACGAGCGGAAGGACTTCCCGACCCCCCTCAATTTTGACGCCGTCGACGTAGCCTTCCTTGACGAGTCGGACGGCGCTCTCGACGCCTTGCTGGACGCTCGCTTCGAAACTTCCAAACGGCATGTCGGACACGATGAATGGTGTCTTGGCACCCCGGGCGACGGCTTTACAGTGGTGGATCATTTCGTCGAGGGTGATTTGGTTGGTATTGTAGTGGCCAAGGGCGACTTGGGACAGGGAGTCGCCGACCAAAGTCATGTCGATCCCCGAGGAGTGGGTGAGCAGGGCGGTTGGGTAGTCGTATGCTGTCATCATGGTGATCGGTGTTCCCTCGCTCTGGAGTTTGCGGAGGGACGAGAGCGTTACCTTTTTCCGCGTGGGCGCTGTAGAGAGATGAGATCAGATGCGCTAGCGATGCGCATTGGTAGAACTCACCCGAAGACGCCGTGGTCTCCATCGGTTTCACGCTCATCCATCGTCGACTAGACACTATCGGACACGCTTGCCTGCGGATTGTTGGTGCTCCAGTGCGCGAGAGGAGTGCCGTCGGGGGTGAGCATTGACGACAGAATGCAGTGATCCGGCGGGACGGGGTTTTCCACGGCGAAGTGTTCATGGCGGTCTGAAGTGGAAAGTTAGCCTTGTACAGAATCACGGCGAGGTACTCACTGATATATCACAGCCTTGTTACTACGCAGCTAGTCGTACGACACCACTCCTCCCTTATTCAACCTCGCTTCCTCCTCGTCGGCTATCATCTCGCGTCACCCGCGCCAAAAAGTTTCCGTTTGCCGGCTTGTTTACTTTGTGCGAGGTCTTGATCTAGTCGTTTGCATCTTGTCCTACTGTATCCTCCAGTCTGTTCGATACAACGACACACCGCTGAAGACCATGTTCGACCCCTTTACCGACGGGACATCCTCCTACCAAGCCATCCGAAAACATTCGGCAGCGCACGACGTGTATCATAGGCTGCATAGTATCGCACGGGATACCGAGTTTGTCAAGCGCGTTACTGGGGAGTGGTATGATGATCAATTTGTGGTGATACGTGAGTTGTCGTCTCGCCAGTCTTGGTGGTGATGGTTCGTTGATGTTTCTGAGACAGCGAACCAGCGTTGCGGAGTGTGGTACTGTGATCCCAGCGTGAGGCGTTCGCTTTTGTGATCACTGTTTCCCGCTGATCTTATCCACGCTAGTAGACCTCGTCATCCGAGTATGCGTACTTCAAGTCAACGGACGGTCACATGGGTGTAGGTCCTCTAATGCTTCCAACTGCTGCACAGCATATGCTGATTTCATGCCGCGCAGCAATGGGACTTTTCCCTTCGTCGAGCGAATCTGCACCTCGTGAATTTCGCGAATGAGAACGGGGGGTTCATCATCGTTGACTCTACTCGCCGGGGCAAGGTGAGCCGCAATGGAGCGTTACGAGTTAGCTATGGAACTGAGAAATGCTACACAGCGCATGCCGGACGCTCTGTCAAAGACCATTCCCATCTGGTGTGCGGTCATCAATCGCGCCATCGCCAAGAAGCGGTCCCTTATTCGGGGAAGGGAAGATGCGTCGTGGGATTCCAACTTGTATTGTCCGCCGAATGTAGTCAGCGCGACGGAGAAGAGCCAGATTGAAGCGAGGATCGATGGATGGGCGGAACAGTTGCTAGTAGGTGGTCGTGGGAACGACAAGTGACGTCGCTCTGACGGTCTGATTGTTCTAGGGATCCAGTTTGACTCTCCCGGAACCAGTGGTGCCCCTTCGTCCGTTCTTCATCCACCCAGCAATCTCCCATCCACCTTCATTACCCACTAAAGAGAACAGCACAAACGCGTCTGGCGTCTATCAGCCGCCGTTTGTACCCATCATCTGTCTCTCGGCATCAACGTTCATCGAGCATGGGGGGCCGGAACCAATGCGTGGTCGGACGGGAATGGGGTTCGAGTATGTGCAGGGGAGTGGGGATGATGAGGATTTCTGGGCGCAGGTAGGCGGCTTTGCAATCGTGCAGCGGAGAGAGTGCTGAGCGGCGGCATAACAGGGTTTGAAAGCCAAGACGTTTCATAAGCATCGGGAGGAGCTCTTGTCGACGGCGAAGCAGGAGTTGGAGAAGACGATCGAGGCGATCAAAGCAGCTCCGTCAGATGACGGGCCTGTAGTTAACTCTACGCATCTCGCGTCATTGACGGAACTTCCACCTGGTTCTGGACTGTTTCTCGGTGTCGCTTCGACTGGTTTGAACCCGTCTGCAAATAAAGATCAACTCGTGCTCCAACTCACGCGTACAACCGTGGAAGAACTCGCCGACCCGCCTTCGCTGTACAATCATCTGTTCTTCAGGATACCAAAGTCGAAAAAGGGTGAAATGTCCTTTGTCAATTCGGTGCTCCCGGCATGTGCTCGAGCAGCGACAGAGGCGATGGCAAAGGGCAATTCTGTGATACTCGTAGACGATGATGGAAAGGACGTTGCGGTAGGAGTCATGGTCGCTCTATCCTGGCTGTTAATCGGTGACGACGGCAACAAACGGCAGAACCCGGCGCCGACTGGTGAGTATGTCAGTTGGAGCAAATCTGACGTCAACTGATAGTCTCGCCCCTAGCCACGAAATCGGACACCCGCACACGGTTGCAGTGGATACTCAACAAGAGACCCGGGGCGAATCCATCGCGGTCGACGTTACAGAGGGTCAACGAGTTTCTCATGTCCCCTCGTAGACTATAATACTCAATGCACAAATGTGATAACGCTCAATGCGCATAGGCATGTCCTTTCCCAGCCCCGTTTGGTCTTTGATGCACATACCAATGTGTATTGTCTGAAAGATGCGTATGGCGCCATACTCGTTACACGACAAGTACACACGTGCGACAACAAGCCTGAGTTGAGCTGCAGTATCGCCTACGTCCTCTTCCTTTTCTTCTTCTCCCCTTCTCCCTCGCCATCCTTGGAACGCTTCTTTCGCTGTTCGATCGTCGGGGCGGCTTGCTCGGTAGGCGCAATGAACGCTTCTTCCCGCTGCGCACGCTTCTTGTCGGACGTGTCGTTTTGCTGAGAGAAACAATAAGCGCAGTGTCAATATCGTGAGGAATGGCCTAGCAGATACTCGACTCACGTCTTCCAGTTTTCGCTTCCTGGCGAGAGCCTCCTTTTCCTTTGGCTTGAGGAAGTACTCTCCAGAAGCAAGTTGCAGATCGAGCTGGAGAGGCAAGGAGCAAGGTGTCAGCGATCACAAATGATGACTACACCCCCTTCTCTAACGCACCTTGCTGGGTTGCTGTGGCGGCGGGAACGGCGTGTACACCTTCTTCTTGGGCTTCTGTACCCTATCCCTTCCGCCTTCCGCATTGTTCTCGGACGGTCCAACCGCAATCTGGTTCGCACCAGTCAGACCGTTCGAATCGGCCGGTCCTCCACCGGTTTCGTGCCTGTGCTTCTTGGCGGTCTTTTCAGCAGTCGTCAGGTTTCGCTTCTTGAATTCTGTAGGTGTTACGATGATCATGTAAGTAAATCAATGTCATATCTTGGGCAGAGCGGAAGGACGAACGAGGAAGGAATCGCTCCCAGCTCTCCGTAGCGAGCTTTGAATCTTTCATAAGTTCTCGTCGAATCATGAGTTCCTAATGAAAAAGAAGGAAAGATCAGCGAGCCGGTCAAGGTAACGCTCGCGGCTGCAATTCATTCGCTGCTCTGGACGCGATAGCCGTGCGTTATTGCCAGCAAGTATTGCCAGCAATTATTGCTGTCACTGTGCGGCTGATGATAAACAGAACATGCCTCGGGCTAGGCAGTGCTTTCGTGTAACCAGCCGCGGCAGAAGCATCCACAAGACCCTAAAAAAAGCTTGCTCACCTTGATCCTGTAAATAGGATGGATGTTCTTCATGCAATCCACTACGATCCTGCGAACCTCCTTCAAGTTCTTGTGTTTGCCCATGGCCGCCACGGTGTTTCCTTGAACGAGGACATAGCAATCTGTCAAGAGCTCGATGGCCTAGCGAGAAGCGTGCTTGATTCAGTTGACGGGGAGCAGGGAATGGACATACGCCGACTCACCTTGAGCGTACTTCCATTCGGTCCAACGATCCTCTGTCTCCTCTTCACGAATCTCTCCTTGTTCCTAACCATTCCACCAATCTTGATAATATCACACGCCATCTCATCCTGCAGCACCTTGATCGCCTGAGCCACCGGCACACCTCTTGCCAACAATGCAATCACGTCTCGCGCCTTCAAGATGATGTATGGATCGTACGTTTTACGCGTCGTCTTGACGGTCATGCTGCCTTGAACGAGATCGAGAACACAAGCAACCCCGTGAGTGCCGAGGATGGTGGTGAGTGTTGACCATGATTCCCGAAGGTACTGTTCGCGGTACTTGGGAAAGAGGATGGCGAAGGACGATTCTTCGAGGAAGGGGCCGGCCTTGTTATCGTCGGCGGTAAAGGCATCGATCTTCCAGCTAGTGCGGGAGGTGTATACCGTCAGATGATGGTGGGCAGGGCTACATGGGCTGACTCACTGATCGATGTCGTCGGTGTCCCAGGCTATCAAAAATGACAGTCCAGCTGAATCAGTCGAGCTGCTCTCGCCCAGCTGAACAGATCATGCCACTCACGCTTTTCCTTCCTGTACCGGTTGTTCTTATTGACCGGAGCTGGAGCGGATGGAGGAGAGGATGGCCCTGCTTCAGACATGACAAGGTGATGGGTAGACAATGCTAACCAGGGACCAGCACATCCAACTCGATGATACCCCTACATGCTACTATCAGACTTTGTCAAGCAGGGAGATCGAAATCAGCAGGGTCACGTGCAGCAAAGTAAACAGGTGGAGAAATGGAGAAATTGGGGAAATTCCGCGCTGCACCAAATGACACAACACTGGTACCAGTGCGCGTTCATCGAGTTTCCACGGCACGGATCCTAGAGACTTGAAACTTCGCAAGAAGCTGCTCAGTAGTAAAATACTATAAATTCTCACTAAGTATGGTGTCCGGAGGCGTGTCCAGTGACTCGTCCGGATAAGCGCGTTTAGGGCCTTGGGGGCGCATCGGACCCCTAAAGTGTCTGCTCATGTATGAGACTATACTCCAATTTTTCTCATGTGCCATCGCCATCACCGCAGCCCCAGCCTAGATTTTCCTGTCGGTTCCCAGGGATGTTGTCAAAGAACTTATGGACCAAAGTCGCCGCCTCAGGTGCGTAGGTCAGCTTCCTCCTTATCGCTCGCTTCATGACATTGTATTCGACATTTTCCCTGACCGCGTGCCTATGGTGCGAATTATGTGGAAAGCGCAAAGGTATAGCCTGGACAGCTCCCTGTGTTGTCCTGCGATATCGTGTGATGCGCTAACATGGCCGTCCCCCTTGGGAGCCCTTGGAAAGGCTCGCCACCGCCATAGTTAGGCATCAGCTATATATAGGAAGCCAAATTGTAGCTACATAGTTTCCCATGCTCTTATGAATCACGCTTGATCTACCCTAATCACCTCCCGCCAAGCGCCCTTGCCTAGCCCAGCAGATACTGAGTAATCCAGGTAGCCTCATTGTTAGCTCAGTGATCCTATTCATTACATTCAGTCGCTTTCGTTATCGCTTTCAGCTTCACATCAATCGCATTGCATAATTCACTTGACCGATCCCCACTCAAGGACTGATACTATAGTTAGTGGTCTATAGGTTACATCTACACAACCATTGCTATACTGCTATCCTAGTCTCTTACAAGATGACAAGCCATTGGATCATAGCCCGCTGGCTGACATACGGCCTCCACTGTCCACATAGTGGTGGAATGCGCAGCAGAACATGCGGTCGCCACTAGCGAATGGTCAGAGCCAGGAGGCATCGTTGTTCTTGGCAGCAGCAGTTGATATTCACCAGCCGACCTCTCCGCTGCATCAAGAATATTAGCCGGAATGGCCACGACTATGTTATACGCAACAGGCTTTGCTGAGTCGGCACCAATGATAGGCACGACATATGCTCGAGCATCTGTCACACGTATCGCGCAAGACGTCTCGTGCCTCGTCATAGTCCTCCTACACACATCCAGCAAGACTTCGGTATTTGCTTCCAGAGTGCCCACTTTGCACACAGCCGTCCGAGATCTCATCGGGTTGCTCGGGCGGAAGTACCAATCATAGTGCAACTCCGGACTAACCTTCCACTCCAGCCAATTGACTTGTCTGGGCGGAGCTGGTAGATCTGGTCGATAAGTAGCTGCACTCGAAAGTGGATTACTCATCGCATTCTTTCCATAGCTGCCGTGTATCATGGTATGCCTTGATACGTTTGAAGCGCACGCCGATGGTGTTGCAACGGAAGTCGGATATGAGGTCACAGGGCGCACCTTGGGTGCCGCTGACGTCTGTACAAATGGGTCCGATGCCGTTACGCCCGACACGGACAGCATATCACCGTTGCCATCTCGTACGGGCAGTCTGTTGCCATCTCGTACGGACAGCATATCATTGTTGCCATCTCGACCATTCTCATTGCCACCCCGACCAATCATTGTTCTTGCAGCCATCAACATCTCCATTAACTGACAACAGATGAGATCCATTCGCAGCATGCAGGCGATCTTTGGAGTCATCAGGCACCGCAGCCAAGTCAGTAATTACAATGTTGTTACCAGTGGCAGCCTTGGGCTCAACCTCCTCAATGCCGGCTGACGGTAGACTAGACTGGAACGATGGTGACACATTTGACAGCTTGTTACTGCTTCTACGGGTTGGAAAAGGTTTCGGCATATTTCATAAGACAAGCCGAGAACGATGTACAGAGAGCGTGCTTACGTCAGCGGAGCTGCACCAACTTAAGCAGGCTTTCAACACCTATTTAAAAGGACCGTGGGGCAGATCCCAGCCAGACTTCGCGCGTCCAACTTAGGGGTTAGGGGTTAGATGAGAGCATTGGAACTACATATACAATTGGAGACTGTGCTAGGAAATGAAAATATCTAAATACTGTACGTAATCGCGCAGTACCTGACGGTTTGCGCTTAGAGCACAAATGACTTGGCTCTAGCTCTCAAGAGGATGAGAGATAGCTGCTGACAGAGGGAGGAGAATGCCGAGGGCGGTACCGTCTCCTGCCACAACTTCAGGCACTTTATCGTTCCCGCATCCATCATTCCTCCGACGGTGAATACCAAGGGCGTAAACGGGATGTTGTTGCTCGGGAGTCGTTTCTTTTTATTGGTCGCTACTGATGTCAAGAACTTGTTCATCAAGGCATGGGCCCGTTCCGCCGGGTTGGTTGGTAATAAGGATGGCGGGAATCGGGTGTTCAATGCGTCTCGGGTGGACAAGGAGACAACCGTTACGTCGTATTCATGACTAGCCAGCCCGGATGCTTCAGAGCCGGACACCCGGATGTCGTTCCTTCGGGCAGTCTCGCCGATGTGCGGCTCCACTACTACTCGGACTCCTTCAATTTTGCTGAGGGTGGACGCGATAAGTCGTTTGGCTTGCTCGTGCCGGGCGATGTTCCATCGTTTACGGTGGACGCATACTTCAGCGTGTCCCGGGGTATTGAGTACCCCACACAGAGGACAGACCGCGCCTGTTCCGGTGTGTAGGGTGCGAAGGTGAAGAGCGGCCGAGATTTCGAAATCGGTCAGGCGCAAGGACTGGTAAAAAGGAATGACGGAGAGCCACTTCTTTCCAAGACCGGACGATGATTC